>CABHPH010165148.1:0-26749 GCA_902168325.1 Peromyscus nudipes | reverse complement strand
CACACACACACACACACACACACACACACACACACACACACACACAATCTGTACAAATGTGTGTGGATTTGCTGCTTTTTTTGTATGTTACTAACTCAAACATTGTAATTGGAAGTATGCTGAAACTAAGGAAAGCTGAATTATATCAGCACTGACCATCAAAAGTCTCAAAAAGTAATAGTTACTGTTTCTATATTTTTGATTTCTGGGTTAATTTTAATGTGTGTTGTTTTTCATTTTCAACTTGTTTATAACAAAGTTTTAATAAATTTTAAAAAACATCAAATAGAATTTCTCCCATATAGGCATTTAACATTTAGTTTGTTGATACCAGGTTCTTGAGATGTTGTTTTCCACGTTACTCATTTGCTGATCCTTGGCTTTTGACAGGGAATCACACTCTTCCTCCCTCATTTTCCAAGCCTGTAGATACAGAAAGGATTGCACCACTGGCCTTTGCTTCACCTTTCTGCAAATGGCACATCATGGATAATATTGGCCTCTTTAAACACATCTTCCATTTATTTATTTTTATCTTCTTTTCTGTGTGTGTGTGTGTGTGTGTGTGTGTGTGTGTGTGTGTGTGGCCTGTGTGTGTTTCTTATGTAGGCCTGTTTTTGTGTCTGTGTATGTTCCACTAGCTTAGTTTCTTTAAAAAGCCTTGACTATTAGAGTGATTAGGTTATATTAACTCCTGATTTTATGTAGTATAGTAGCATTGTACTGCCAAGAAATGTGAGTCCTTGCAAGTTTTTTTCCCAGTAAAAAATGTTGAGACAACAGCATATCCACATTTAGAAGAATTAATTAGATATCACCTCATAGTAGATAACAAAATTAACTGGATTAAGCACATAAAATACTTGACATATAATATTACTATGATTTAAAAAAGGATGACATTGTTCTAAGTCAAGAAAGAGCCTACAAAACTGAAAATCTATTAATATTGAGAATATTGACACAAATAAACCTCAAAAGCAAACATATCTGATTGAAAGTGGGCAAAACATTACAATGGATATTTCTCAAAAAGATACACATGGACATTTTATATATATAGAAGGCTAATCATCACATATGTGCAATGCAATGAGACATCACCTCACACATGGACAGCTGGGTTTTTTTGTTGTTAAGATAAATATTGGAAAGGATATAGAGCAAAGGAAATTCTTGCACAGTAGTACTGGGAATGTAAATTATGAAATAAATTATAGAAAACAGTGTAGTCTCCTCAAAAGAAAAGGGAAAAAATGATGACAACTACTTAAAAGGAAGAAGGGGACCAGTGAGAGAAAGGGTGGGGAGGACGTGAAGAGTGGATATTCATGAGTAAGTTACGACATATATGTATGACTGAGTCATAACTAAACCCATTATTGTGTATGCTAACCAAATATTAATAAAGAAAGCTATATTTGATCCAAAAGCTTTAGGACTTACCAAAGAGATAGTATTCAATTGAGATTGAATTCGATAACTGCTTTATTAATTGTTCTGGCTATAAAATAATGTACAGTTTGGCACCACTATAACACAGATTTTCTCATAAGGTCTGAAATACTTTCCTTGCACTCTATATTAGTTGATTTTTTTTGTTGCTGTGCTAAAATACTCACCAAAATCATCTTAGAGGAGGACAGTGTTTATAATATACTTATCCTTCCACATCACAATAGATTATTGAAGGAAGTCAAGGCAGGAACTGAAGCAGAGCCCGTGATGGAATGCTGCTTACTGGCTTGCTCTCCATGGTTTGCTTAGTTTGTTGTGTTATACAACCCAGGACCACATCTCCAGAGATGTCATTGCCCATAGTCAGTTGGGCCCTCCTATGTCAATCATTAAATAAGAAAATGTTCCACAGATGTGCCTACAGTCCAGTCTGATGGAAGCAATTCCTTAATTGATATTCATTCTTCTGGAATGTCTTTAGTTTGTTGCAAATTGACAAAAAAATTTAACTTGTGAGTGTTGGTGGCGCACGCCTTCAATCCCAGCACTTTGGAGGCAGAGCCAGGTGGATTTCTGTGAGTTCAAGGTCAGCCTGGTCTATAGAGTGTGATCCAGGACAGGCACCAAAATTACAGAGAAACTCTGTCTCAAAACAAAACAAAACAAAACAAAACAAAACCAAAAATTTAACTTACACACCTTCTAATTTTTAAATACTTGAAAATAACAGACACAAAACTTCTACCTGGTGTTCAGGACTGAGTAGAACTTTTGCAACCAGCATCAATCAATTTACTTTTTTTTTCTCCTGCATCACATTCCTTTGCCTAGAGTGGGATACAGTGACTGTCTGCGTTAGTCAGAGTACAAGGTCTCTAGCTCTCAGAACTACATACAGAGCACTGGCCCTGCAGCTCTCACAGACATCACCTTCCAGAATGATAGCAAAGTCATTATTTGGAATCCAGGGGACTTTTGCTTTCAACAACAACTCTACCTCCCTTTATTAAAAAAACTTAAATAGTATTACTTCTTTTTGCATTTACTAATAATTTCATTGTTATTAATAATGCCCTTAGTAGGTGCTAGATTCACCTTCAGTATCTTCAGGCTCAAATTTGTTGTGTCATACATGACCTCCAATCTTAAGGTGAATGACATATGAAGTAGTTAGCACTGAATGATGACCCTTAGTGTGGTATTCGCAGCATGTTTGGTACCTACAAAAGTGTGTTTTAAATAGTATAGGACAGCAGTAGATTAAGGGAACAGCTTCTTTGCTCAGGATCTTCTGGCCATGTTGATCAAGGGTGTCCTCTATTTTCAATTTAATATGTTTAATAAGATATGGGTATGTATAAAGCTCAGAAAAACTAACAGCTAATTTCCCAGTTCATTACAAGGAATGCTTTTAAACTACTGCTGTATGTTTATGGACACATACAATCAATGAGTCCATTTAACATTGCTCATATATGTATGTGTACTTGTTATTTCTTGAAGTATCTTGCCCCTTTATCTACTCACATTTCTTTTCAAAAATATACAACTTTGAACTTATCAGTGGAATAAAGGGCTAATTAGCAATATAGATTTACATGCTTCTTTGATTGCAGAAACTTTTATTACTTGAAGAATATCAGGAGTAAAATGTTTATGTTGATTTATGTTAATTTTTGACCTTTTCTCATGATTAACTAAGACTGTATGCAATTATAGTTATAGACTTTATGTTACCTAACACAACACATGTATATTTTAAATAAGAAAATACATATCTTGTGTAGGTGACAAAAAAATGAAACAAAACAAGAAAAACCCAGACACTAAAAAGAGAGATTTTTTTTTCTTAAACAACTTTCATGCAATAGTAATAGTTTTTGACTCTAATTCAGTGTAATATAAAACTAAGAAAAATTTAAAAAATAAACAAACATTAATATTGATTAAATAATCCAGGCAAACTTATGCAAAAAAAATGGTTCATAAAACTGTTTGGCACCCAGTACAATGAACTTATGGACCAAGTTTTGCAACTTAGGATTGTCACCATTTGGGAGAATATATAAATACCTATGTCATTAAAACCATTGTTCTCCACTTCTAAACCTCATCCTTTAGTTAATCATATGCTAGAATTTGTAAAACAAGAGCTTTATGGATCACTATCCTTACATGACACCACATTAGTAGTGGTCTAACTATGGATATCCAGCCTAGGACACACCCATTAGTAAACAAAAGAATACACACAGGCACACACACACACACACACACACACACACACACACACACAGGCAGTCTCATGCACATGAGGAGACTGGAGAACAAGATGTGGAAACTGCTTATCTCCTTGCTCCATGTAGGTTCCTGGAATCAAATTCTGGTTATCTGGCTTAGTGGCAACTACCTTTAACCCACAGAGTCATCTTATTGATCCCAAATTAAAATATTTAAAGGATCACTGCTTTAGTGACTAGGCTTTTTTTCAAAACCTTCAGCTAATAGGAGTTGAAAAAAATCTAAGGTTATACTTTATAATTTCATAAAGAAAAGTATTGTTTAGAATCACTTTTTAAAATTTAAATGGTTTGCCTTTTAAAAGAAAACTGTTTATTCCTCCTGAAACAGCTGAAGGACATCACGCCGGTAACTAATTTGTGAGGCTGCAGAGCAGAAGGTGCATCAGATACGTGGAAGAACTCTCTGCCAATGTCTATTGCAAGTCTCATCATTTCTATGAGATACAGCAATTGTGACAGCTAATTTTAAAAGTGATCACATCAAAAAGCCTACAATATTGACAAATAAACATAACAATATAAGTAATTGCTCTGTATACTGAAAAATTGTAACATATTGCTGAGACAAATGGAAGAAGTCCCAAACAAATGATGATTTCAGCCTAGTTCATGTACTAGGGACCCCATTGAATTATTCATCCCTCCATCCCCATGAACACCCACAGATTTAACGGACTCAAGAGAGAAGTATGCCAACAGAATACTTTGGCGACATTGGCAAGATGATTCTACAGTTTTGTGGAGATGCAAACAATCTCAAATGAAGTGACGGAGAGTGAGAGCAGAGCTGGAAGAGTTGCTCTCTCGTGATTTCATAATTTTCCATGAAGTTGCACGTGGCACCAGCACAGCAAAGAACTCAGAGTTTAATGCAGTGAGGTAAAGAGTCCAGAAGCATGTTTGCACACAATGGCCAACTGAACGTTGACAACAGTACCCAAATAACCAGGCTGGAGAAAGTGCTCCTTTGAGCAATGAATAAACTATCACTCACACATTAAAAAAAAATCAATTCAAACTTCTCTCACTCATTTAGTTCAATGAAAACTGTTGGCTCAAACAGTAAAGTAAGAGTGATAAAGGTTCTGAAAGAAAATATAGCTAGGCAAAAATGTTCTTCAGAGACACAGAAAACATTGGAGCCAAAGAAAAATATTCTTGCATGTGTCTTTAGGAAAGTGACCCACTTTTGCTCATCATAGAGGATCTCTATGAAAATGGGCAGCATTCTCATCTGATACCCATGTTTCCCCCCTAAGCTTTAGCAGATGGAGCAAGGGAGCCAGGACAGGTCTTTCATGGTTGGAGTTAGTGTTTTCATAAAAGGGGTTCCAGGGAACTTTGTAGTCCCTTCAAAGGATGCTGCTTCTAGAATGTGGTTATCTATGAGCAAGAAAACCAGTTTACTGACCCGATCTTAGATTGCTAAGCAGCTGGGAAGGTCATAAGCAGCTTTTTGTTTTCACTAGCTTCCCAGTTTATGATGTTTTGTTTCAGCAGCCTAAATGGGTTTGACAAAATGGAAATCCAGGTTTTGGGGAATATGCTACAATGTGTATATCTGACACATTTTTATCATATAAATAAACAACATTGTAGGTGGAAATTAAAACCAAAGTTAACAGTTTCCTTTAGACATTTACTACTGTCTTATCTAATATGGCCACTGTCAAGTATTTGCCCAAGGAACATAAAAATGTTTGTCCATTGTAGGTAAATACTTACACCAACTTCATTCATGAGAGTGAGAAACAGAAACAACCCAAATTTTTATTAGCAGGTAAAAATAATAAATGATTGTAAATTCACACAATATAATATCAATAAATATTGAAAAGAAAAAAACTACATATGCAGGTAGCATCCTGAAACAAATGTCGAAATATATTGTGCTGTGGGAATTAGGTTAGGTGTAAACAAGTTAATCCTACTGAGATCCTGTGGCACAAAACGAAGGATAGGCAAAAATGATCATTTATACTAGAGAGCCAATCACTGATTTAAAGCAGTGGAGATAGTAAGACTGTCTGTAAAGGGAACTTTAAAAACTTTTTAGTAAAAAATATGTTTTATATCCTAATTTCAGAGTTGCTAAAATGGTATACACTCAATTAAATGTATTGATACACTTAACATTGATTTTTTTAAATGTTCCTGAAGGTCAAACAATGTCTACAGTCAATATCTTAGATACAACTGTTTAAGAGGGATGATTGGTGATGGTCATGTGGGAATTCTGTATCATTTTGCAAATTTTCATGAGTCTCTACTTATTTCAGAAGAAACAAATTTTGAGGCATAATAATACTGTGATTCACACACACAAGAAAACCCTAAAGAAAGGCATTGAATTACTATAAATTAAATAAAGGCATATGTCTGATTTACACAAGAAAGCAGCTGGGATATATGAGCTGAAACATTACATCATAAGCATCATTATTTTGGAAACAAATACTGTAAACATATTGTCTAGAAGACAATGGAGAGAGCTAGAATCAGTAAGTTACAGATTGAGACTTAGAGGAAAGAGGGAAAAGGAGTGGAGAAGGAAGGAGAGAATTGTTTACACTGGTAGATTCATTTCCATGCAAAAATGACTAACATGTTGTGTAGATATAAAATCTGATTACAGAGAAAAATGGTAATGTTCTGATTGTGTTTGCAGGAAATGATCCTTTTAGTGAGTAATAATGTAATTTAGTAGAAGCTTGAAAGAGCGTTCTCCTGGTATATCGTCCTAAACTGTCTTTTCAATAAAGAAGACATACAGCATTAATTATGAGATGGCTGTGTAAAAGGCACATGTAATTTTCATGTGAAAGAAACTAAATGAAATATTTTATGACTACCATCATCATTATAATAACACCTCCAAGATTCTTGCCCAGCGTGGAAAAATAATTCAAATTTATGTCAATTGCAGCAGACTGAATCAAAGACGCTGCTGTTATCACACTGAGAGTGATGGTTCCTTTGCTTTAATATCAGCAGGGAAAATATCAAATAAATGTAATCCAACTGCTAATAAATCTACTATTTCTGGATTTTCAGCCTGTGTGTGTGTGTTAAGGCTTCATTGGTACAAGAGTCCCCTATTGTATTCTGGCTGCATTTAGCCTTTAAGAATCCAATGAACAGACAAAAGATTTCTAGAGGTTCAAACTGTTGTGTCTGTATTCTTTCCATAGGAAGCATGCTTCATGAAGAGCAGCTGTTTGGATTTCTCATCTCTTATTCTTCGTGGATTTCTAATAACACTGCTGTTTCTGCTGACAGTCTACTTGAGCAAGGACTTATGACAAGCCCTGAACTTTCCTATTATACAGAGACTGGACAAATGATACAGGACTTGACAATTAACCTAAATTTTTTCTTTTCAAGATTCCCTAAAGATATCTTCACCCCTAGAAAGCAAAAAGAAAAAGAGAATAAGATATGAGATAGATCATTGAATCTGCTCTGAGAAAAAAGATAAAGAAATAATAGGATAAATAGGTAGATCACTGAATCTACACTGAAGAAAAAGAGGAAGATATAAAAATGACAAAAGGTAGACTACTGAATGTATTATGAAAAGAAAAAAAGAGAATATTGATATGATAAGATAAAAAGGGAAATTATGGAATCTACTTTTAAAAAGGAACTACTTGTTTTAAATAAGATAAGTAATGAAAATTTTTTGGTCTGAGTTTATCAGATGTTACTGGACTGGACATTGTTAATATATATAATGGAGTTTTTATCTGAATCTGTCAAATGTTAATGGACTAGACATCGTTAATGTAATCTTGACTGTGTATATTGTATATACTTATTGGATATAACTTTTCTTGTATTAGTTATAAGCTTTTTTTAATTTTAGACAAAAAGAAAGGAAATGTGGTGGTATTGTGTTCCCCAAAATATTGTGTACCTTAATAAACTTATCTGGGGTCAGAGACGGAACAGCCACAATATTAAACAGAGGTTAGGCAGTGGTAGCACACACCTTTAATCCTAGCATTCCAGAGACAGAAATCTCTCTGGATCTCTGTGAGTTCAAGGCCACATTAGAAACTGCCAAGCTTGGTGACTCACACCTTTAATCCCAGAAAGCGAGCCTTTAATCCCAGGGAGTGAGGCAGAAAGCAGAAAGATATATAAGGCGTGAGGACCAGAAACTAGAGGCATTTGGTCTGGTTAAGCATTTGGCCTGGTTAAGCATTTGGCCTGGTTAAGCATTCAGGCTTTTGAGCAGCAATTCAGCTGAGACCCATTCTGGATGAGGACTCAGAGGCCTCCAGTCTGAGGGAACAAGACCAGCCGAGAAGTTGGCCAGATGAGGTTAGCTGTGGTTCGTTCTGTCTCTCTGACCTTCCATTGTTCTCTTCAATAACTGGCCTCAGGTTTGATTTTATTAATAAGACTCTTTAAGATTCCTGCTACAGTTTTCTCTGAGCTTCAGCTCTAATGTTTCCGCCAGGGCTGAGTCGCTCATAGAACTCTCTTTTTCACTCTAGAATTACCCAAAGCCTCAGCTATATATCATATCAGAGAAATTAGGGCAAGGTGCTTTCATATAGGTAGCAGAGAATGAGGATTTTTTCTTTGCTAAAGATATACATCGTAAGTATAAGAAGTTACATTGCACAAGGTAATAACATTGACATAAAGGCTATAAGAAGCCAGAATCTTTAGTTAGGCTCATTCCTTAATCTTCCGAAGTCTTTCCCTTAGAGGAAACCACATTACCCATTTTAATTCCATTTTCTCTTGCTGACTGCATCTCTAAGTATGAACAGTGAACATGTAACATTATTTGTTGATTATTCAGACATTATTTACTCAAAAGAAGATATCATTTGCATATTCTTTTATTTACCATTCCTATTCTTTCATACAGTACATAAATGGTACTGTTTGAGTTTAACCATGGTTGCATTTGGCTGACTTTAAAATATTTTGTTCATTCCTGCAATTCTTGCTTTTCAAAATAGTTTCTTTCTTTTCACACCTTTCAACGTGTATCAGCTACGTTAGATATTAGTACCCTACTTTTTCCATTTCTTCAACATCTCAAATTATGCCAGTTCGTTCAAAACTTTTTACAAGCCACTAGAATATATTTTGTCCTCAAACTTCATCAAATGTCCTTTCTTGGAAATCAAACTGAGTTCTAAACATTTATAAGCAACAGAAAATTTTGTTTTATCCTACTGGATATATTGTTAAGGTAGAATGCATGGTTTCCATTTCTTTCTCTGTAGACTCATTACAAGAATGCTTATGGTAGAAAAAGAAACACCCTAACAGTACATTCAGTCTCTTCTTGCATTCTTCATGGCTCTAGAGGCTGCTGTAATGACTGAGAATTCCTCTACCCCTCTCCCTGAATAACTTGTCTTGTCTGCATGCTAAGGAGGAGCAGCACATTCATAGTAGTTCTTATGGATGGGCATCCTCAGACTTAATGTGTGGAAAGATGAGATGGATGCATGATTACCTGAGCAATACTATCTAGCATGCCTCCCTTTGCTCACATAAATTTCCTCATTCCAGTGCAGTTTTTGCACAGCACTGATTTTTTTCCTTGAATACTAATGTCCTAGGTTCCGGGTATGTATGTGCTATCATGCCAAAGAAAGCCAAAACCAGACAGAGATGAAAATGGTGTAAATATTTTTGGGACTATTGTAGTAAGGGCCAAAAGACCTCAGTATGGACTTCAACTCCATTGTGAATAAATCAGGGACAAGGAGGAAAAAATATCTCAACTTCTGAATTGTTATACATAAGATAACCTACATTTTTATCTGACTAGTTTCCTATTCTTCATGCAAAATAGAAAAAAAAATTATCTTATGGTTTACAGATGATTAGAACTTGAAAAAGGCTGAAATATTTTAGACAGTTATTAAGGTCTTAAAGAATAGTATAAGAGTTTACAAAATGCCATGAAAATATAAGAGTCAACAACAAGAAGGCATGATAAAATTGCTATGAGGGTCCACAGAAAAGTCACAGATTTAGACTAAGTAACAAAAAAGGACAGGAAGAACCTGGTACCATTTATACTTCTAAGTCTCCTTACCCTGTTTGTTTAACGTAATGTGAAAGATGCTCTTCCTGTTATTAAAAAGAAAGAAGTAAATGAAACATACAACACTTTCTACCTTTACTATGCTATGAAGCATGGTAGACAAATATGCATTTTGTTAGGAGAGATGAGTATGCATTTTAGAGACAAGTGAATTATAGCATATGGATATGCTATCCATGGAAGAAGTCAACAAAATCAATCAGCAAGCGAAACAAGGCTATAGAGGAGAGGAAGAGAAAGATTGAAATGTACAAGAACCTAGTGAACCTTACTCCAAATATTTTGGGGGAGAGACTGAAATATAAAAGAAGCATAAACATGAGAACTCAGTAGCAGACAACTACACAGTTCAGGGGAGATGTTGCAGTTTTTGGTCTAGGAAGGTCACTGTAGATAGGGTGGGAAATGTTAAGATTTGAGATGTGAAGGTAAGGATATTAGTATTTTCTTAATAAATTGACAGAAAATGTATAAAAAAGAAAGCAATATTTGGCCCTTAGAATTATAGGAAGGATAATAAAATTATAGCATAATGTTTCTCAACTTTCCTAATGCTGTGACCCTTTAATACAGTTTCCCACGTTGTGGGGACCCCTAACCATAAAAATAATTTTGCTACTGCTTCGAAAGTATAATTTTGCTACTGTTATGAATTGTAATATTAATATTCTTGGAACTAGAGTGTCACTAAAGGGGTCGCAACCAGCAGGTTGAGGACTACTACTATAGAACAAGAAGGATGTGAGAGAAAGAATAATTCACCATGGTCTGCTGAATTAGTGATCCTCCTTAGACATTCCCTAATGGATATGTTAACTGATTATATCTCTAAGCCTGCAACTCAGGCAAAAGTTCAGATGTGAATTTACATTTGTAATCCATAGACTCACAAATGACAATGAAGTGATAAGAATGGATGAGACCACTAATAAAAGAAACGAGAGAATCAAAGAGAACTCATCAAAGGTGGACAAGTGGCTACTATACTATCTGCCTATGAGCTGAAGGAGGGCCATGAAATGAGACTGAGTCAGACCTTCGTTTTGTACAACCTTCTCCTACTGGAAATGCTTCCTTTGCTTGGATCCAGAGACAATAAGATCAAATCTACAGAGAGCTGAAGGAGAAGTTAGAACTGTCTGTTATATTGAATATTACAAGTAGAGATTATTCGTAATGTTGGGAAAAGTAATTTCAATTGAAATAGAAGAAAAGGGGAATTGGAGATAATTCTTTAATTTAAAAAATTTTATGCAACAATACACTGTATTTTCATCATTTTTACCACTCCCTCTTTCCATTGCAACTTCCTCTTCCTCTACGTCTTCTCACTCCAATTTTTGACCTTTATTTTATAATTTTATGTGTCTATATATACTACATATATGTGCATATATACATATGTAATGACTAATGAATTCATTGGGAGTAATTGGTATGTTTATGGGTTTGAGGTTGACCATCTCTGATTAGATCATCTATCAGGGAACTTATCCTAGACCCTGAATGCTGTTAGCTCCTCATCTGGTGTTAAGGTCTTGTGACAGTTCCCCTATCCCTCTTGGCACCTAGACTGGTGTGGTCATTATGCAGGTCTTGTTTAGATTATTACGTTGTTGATATTTCATGGGTACAATATCCTTGTTATGTCTAGTAAATATTAGTTCATAAAAGATGTCTAGGTCCTCAGGCTTTTACATTCTTTCCTTTCTCTTCCACTATGCTATCTAACTTTAGGGGTAGATTGTGCTGCTGATGTATTAATTGGAGTTGGGAACCCTTGGTCTTTTATTCTCTGCATTTTACCAGTTATGGATCTTTGTAATAGCCTGTATGCTGCAAAAAGAAGCATCTCCGATGAGCAGTGAGATCTGCATTTATCTGTGGGTATAGAGGTCTTTAGAACACAGTTAGAAGCTGTACTGTTCTAGGAAAATGGTAGTAGTAGTAGTTTGTCCTTCATGGTCTCTCCAGCCGTGAGATGTAGGCTAGGTTTAGAGTACTGGATGTCAATTATTTTCTACTGTCTAATTAAATAGCTATTGGTTATTCTCAAGATATACTTCATTATTGTGCTGCTTGGAGTGTCTTGCTGGCGCCAGTCATTGCTGTGGTTCATAGGCTAAACAGTTGGGAAGTAATACTGATTACTTATCTCCCTTGGCAGCTTACATAGCAACTTTAGAGTCTATGAGAGCCAGTCCTTAGGCAGGAAGCTTCCAAATCAGTATTAGTTAAATTCTTCCAAATCATCTGATTGAATGGAATGAATCTTACCTTCAAGATCTGAAAGATAACCAAGGGTAAGGCCAATAGTCTTTATTGTTTTAGGAGACTTTTAGATTCACTTGACCAAAAACTGAAAGGGAGGTTTCCCTTACCTAACATTGGATTTTGTTAGATGACTCCTGGAGGAGATATTATCTTATCATATTGTATCATATCATCTCTCTCTCTCTCTCTCTCTCTCTCTGTCTCTCATATATATGTGTGTGTGTGTGTGTGATTTATACGTTACTCTCCCTCTTCTTCTCCAGTTAAATCCTATCCAATTTTCCAATTTTCCTCCTTTCTTGCTTTATAAGTGATAATTCTTTTTTTTTTTTTTTGGTTTTTCGAGACAGGATTTCTCTGTGTAGCTTTGCTCCTTTCCTGGAACTCACTTGGTAGCCCAGGCTGGCCTCGAACTCACAGAGATCCGCCCGCCTCTGCCTCCTGAGTGCTGGGATTAAAGGCTTGTGCCACCACCACCCGGCTATAAGTGATAATTCTTATAATGACAATTAAAAAATGGGCTCATTTTAGGTTCCCATGAGTGAATGTACATGGTACAGAAATACCTCCTTATGCCTCTTGTCCTATACATGCATAAATCTTTCCAAAATTAATATCTTTATTTAAGTGGTTCACTTGCTATAAGTTATGAACTGACTTTTAGATATATCACTATCATATAGAAGATGTAGATGGCATTTGGGTTTACTTTTTATGTCATGCATCTTATGGGCAAGACAGGTGTTTAAAGATGTTGATCCAACTGTATAGTAAGAGGCCCTAAAATCCTTAGTACTTCACCTTATCATTTTCTTCCCCTAATTCCTGGTAACTCAGGTCCTTTTGCTTTTGTAGAGAATGAATAAACTACAGATAGGTAGATGTGCAAAAATGTTTCATTTTTTAAGTTCTTTTACTCAAAAATTATATACAATTGAACATTTTAAAAACTGAAGAACTTTACTTACAAATTGTTTTCTTCTCATTTTCAAATTATATGCATGTAAATAGTCTGCTTAATTTCTATAGCCCTCATTTTAATTCTTAGCCATCTTACCCTGTAATGTGAAATTTCATTTTAAAATTGTGTTTTTAATATATGTGTGATACTTAAACATTTCACTGATTTGCGTGTTTTCAGGACACTACAGCAGTCCTGACAACATTTGTATGTTAAAAAATATTTTGCTTGCTGAATACTAAAGAATTTATATGATATTTATTTTCTCATGAAGACCTAAAGCTGTCACTACCACAACAACCCTCACCATTCATTCAAATACATTTAGTGACATCATTGACCATTTAAGGTCAAATAAAGTATTCACATTTCAGTAGGAAACATCATTTCAGTCAGGTAAGAAATACTCTCCATGAAGGCATTGTAACTGTAGAAACTAGTGAAGAAAAATTACAAGCTATATTAAAACTGTGAAGCTCAATAATAACAAAGATGTAAATGTATGGGAGAAACATAAAGTTCTTTTTTTCATATAAGTAAAAATATACTTATATGTGCTTTAAGAGTGGTTTCAAAAGTGCAGAATGAGAAAGCTGAAGCTATCTGCACCTTTACAGGAAAGACCAAAATATTGACAACATAGAACGAAATTGACATTTGAAGTAAAAATTGAAGGCCAAAGGTTTAGCCTAAGAAGAAAGTCACAATTATATAAATATTAATGTTTGTTTATTTTGCCCCAGTGTTTATATTCACAAAAAAAATAAAATGAGAAAACAATCTGTACACTCCACAAAGCAAGATTCTCCAAATAAAATTTCATTTATCCCTGAGATGTGAAACTCTGCTGTCAAAAAAATAAATGTTCTCAGTATCTCTCTACATATAACAAAATGTTCAGGACATGACTTTAAATGAAAAAAAAAGTAGAATTTAAAATGATACATATCATTCAGAGTGGGGAATTATGATTGAAATATACTGTATGAAATGTTTTTAAATGAAGAATTAATTTTCAAAAACTATATATGCTACAGCAGCTTGAACCTGGTGTTACTTTTTTTTAAAGTGAACTGTTCAAATATCAAGGGAAAAATTTGAAAACAGATTTAAATTTAAGAATTAGGTTAGTGAATATTCTTTAAAAATCTTGAAATATACATATTATAATTAAACATATAATATTTTATTGACATGTCTAGATATTTTAATAAAATGCCATTTTTTGTGCTAAAATTATAATAGTACCTTGTCCTTTCTTTCTTTCTGAATTTATTATGTATTATTCTTTGACAATTTCATACATGTTTATATTGAGTTTTGGACATTTTTCTTCTATTACCCTCTCTTAATCCTTCTTGCTCTCCTTCTGATGCCATTCTTCTTCAAATAGTTTATATTCCTACCATTATGTGCTGTGGGATAACCCCTCTGTATGCTGCACATGTTTTATTACCATTGGTTAATAAAGATGATGCTTTGGCCTATAGCAAGGCAGAATAAAGCCAGGTGGGAAATCCAAGCAGAGATTCAGGGAGAAGAAGGGCAGAGTCAGGGGAAGACACCACCCAGCTGTCATAGGAGCAAGATGTATTAGAACACAAGTAAAGCCACGAGACACGTGGCAAAACATAGATTAGTAAAAATAGGTTAATTTAAGTTGTAAGAGTTGGTAATAATAAGCCTAAGCAATGGGCCAAACAGTTGTAATTAATATTAAGCCTCTGAATTATTATTTGAAAATGGCTGTGGGACAAGATGAGACAGAGAAAAGCCACCATTTACATTTATGTCTTTGTATGTGTGTGAAATATTGACCTTAATTAAGGTTGCTTGCATGAGTACAGACGGGGATTATTTACTAGGACACGAACAACTTTGTGGTCACACCACTGAAGAAAATGACAGCCCTACCCTAGTGTGTATTAACTGCCCATAATGCCTCAGTAAGGAGCATAGCTTCATGAGCCCTTCTCCATGCATGAAGAAACAGAGATGGGCCAAATTTTGCAGAGGTCAGTGTAGTAACCACAGGTGCAGAGTTCATGAGTGTAATGATTGTGACATGTCCAGAAAACACTGCTTTTCATCATTCCTACCACACTGCAAGCTCCTATGTTCTTTCCTTTTCATCCTCCAAAACATTCTTGGAGCCTTGGAGAGGGTGATACTCATGGCTTTTTCAGGATCAATCACTCAATAGTCCCCATAATTTGACCTGTTAGAAGATTGCATTTATTGTTGCCCACTGAGAAAAGAAGCTTTACTGATGAAGGTTGACAGAAGCACTTATCTATGTGTATAAACACAAGTACTTAGAAAGCAATTTGACACCATTTAACAACACAACAGTACTAGATTCTCCCCTAGTCCTATGGCATCCTCAACCAATCGTTCTTGAACAGGGCTACAGTATCATACATTAATTCTCTCCTGTGGAACTCAGAAAGTGTTTATCTACCCCTACAATAGTCATGTCATTTTTGTACCTGTGCACATACATTGACAGAAAGATAATGATTATAACTGATTGAATCCACAAGAATGTGGGGCTGTTGATGGCTTTCCTCCCCAACCAGCCTGAATAGCACCTTCTAGTACTGTGAAAGCCAGCCATCACAGAGGAAACTTCTACCTCAGATCCATCTTGATTTCCCAGTGTCCTGCAACCAAAGTTTGTGCTAACTCCAGCAATAGAGTCTTATAATCTAGTTCTGAGGGACAATCAAGAATACTGACAATATCCTGTAATATTTCAGAAGCTGCCTTTGAGCCTCTTTGACCAATAGTTCAGAGAGAGTTTTCTTTTTCCTTATTTAGAAAGTTTGGAAGAATGATTGACTCTAGCACAGAACCATCAGTTGGAGAAAATTAATATTATACATTTTTGTAGCATGATTTATTTTGCAAATTATGTTTAACTACCTTACCATGACTATACCATAATTACATACAATTGCAGACACATGAAGTGATTATTTCACAGTCTTTCCATTTAATGATGGGACATCTGAGAAATATCACATTTGTTGTTTTAGATGTAATCTATAAATAGGGAAGTTTTATTCTTAAACTAAACCATGAGTGTAATAAATTCAATTATACTCCCACGCAAAGGAATATAGAGGCAAATGGAAAATTATAAGCCAAATGTGCAGCAATGAAACTCATGTTCAATCAACCATAGAGGACCATATTTGCTATGCTGTCTTAACAATCTAAATTTTTCTGTTCTGTTTCTCATTTATTTCCAAACCAATTAGTATACTTTTTATTAAGCACTTTGACCCATAAAAAGAGACAAGTATTTTTAAATTAACATAATAAAAATCACTGAATTCCATTATTACCAAATGAAAATCACTGTTTTATCAAGACTTATAGAATTGTATACTAAAGGGGAGGACATTAATGTGTGTATATTTTAACAGTTCAGTTCAAATGCAGGAATATTAAACATGAAACAGAATTCATAATAAATAAGCTTAACAGTACAAATGTCTGACACACTAATGGCAAAGGGAAAGACATGAACTAACATAAGTGATTTTTTATAATAATGTTGTGACTAGACACTCGCTGAAAATGAAATAATAGTATACAAGTATGTTTTCTATTTGTGTTTCTCCTTGGAATTGTGCTAGCCATTATAATGCTATTTTATTTATATAATAAAGTGGAATAAACAGGCTTATATACTATAGATGACAATGGTCAAATTCTCTCTGTGAGAGAAAAACATTACAAAGAATGGTAGAATCGAGAATAAACTGTATAGAATAAGATTACAACCAGAAGTCATTATGAACCATGGCTTCTAAAAATATTTTTATTTTATATTTAACTAAGTAATTAGATTATTGATTCTCTGTGTCTATGTGTGTGTGTGTGTGCATGTGTGTGTGTGTGTGTGTGTGTGCCTGCCTTCAAACCACAGCACACAGATGAAGATGGCATTGCCATTAAGAAGGCATGTCAATATCATGTATTCCAGGTATGACACACGCCATGTCACCTTTGTGGTGTTCTTGGTGTAAAGGCTTGACTTCAATCTAATAATACAAAGATGTCATGGAAAGACCCACTGAGGGACATCTATAAGATTACAGTGCTTCTCCTAAATGGTAAGGTTATGAAACACAAACATAGCAGGACTGGAAGAAATTGAGGGGACACAATCAAAGATAGCATGAGAGTTTGATTTGGACCCTGGTACAGATAAAAGATATTAAAATATTTTTATGTCAAATTCAAGTATAATCTTTAGTTTAGTTACAATATAAATATTAAGAAATTAAATCTTTATTTACATTTAGGCAGAACACCTAAGTTACAGCCATTTCATATGTTCAATTACAAGTCCTATCAGCAAGGTTTGCATACACAGTTGTGGATTGCAAAAACCTTATTAAGTGATTACATTAAACTTAACCTATGACATTGTATTTAACTGACTTGGAATATCCTTAATTTCTTTCTACATTGTGAGTTTCTTGAATACAAAGTACTTCTATCTTAAAAGTAGACATTGAGCATAAAGACAAATGTTCCCTGGATGTGTGTGTGAATATTGATGAATAATTTTAAGTAGGACAATTTCCTAAAGGATAATTGTGGATTGCTAAACATTTCTTATAGATATTTCAAGCAGGATAGTGGTGAACAGAGACTAGGAACACGGAGAGGGGGATGTGGACAGGCCCAGCAATGAATGTAATGCTATCTTTAGACAGAAGGAATAATTTCTGTAGCATAGCAGGATGGATATAATTAATAACCATGCATTTCACAGTAAGTAAGAAGACATGGATTTGAATATAAGGAAATTAAAATGTTTAATTATGCTGACTAACATACATTGATTGCTATATAGTGTGTACAGAAATCATATCCTCACATTGCATCTCATAATATGCACAAGTATATAAATAAGAAAGTAGGAGGAATTTTAATAATTTTTTATAACTCTGATTAAATTGGCTCAGTGGAAATGATGTAGGTGTATAAGACTTGCATATTACATTTACAAATAATTAGTAGGCCGTGTCATTTACAAAAGTCTAGACTCAGAAGATTTAAGAAAAACTCAGATTTTTTCAACAGTTCTTTTCTGTGTGCTTCCACAACATTCCTGATTGTTTCCATAGTGCACTGGTACAATCCAGGTCTTATATATTGAAGCCTGGTGTACTGTTAACTAAAACCATAGTTAAGATTTGTATTTATCGCTTGTTTCTTTATTTTATGTGTTTTGACAAATGCATGATGTCAGGACTCCCAGCACAGTACTGTACAGGATGGTTTCACAGGCTCCATCTTTCATTTTTCTCCTAGGACTTCAGGCAACCACTGATCTTTCTCCTATCTCTATAGTTTTGACCTTTCTTGGGCTTCATAGAACTATAATGGCACATTGTAAATACACCTTGCAGACTGACTCTTTCTCATAGTAATATGCATACAAGGTAACTGTGTGTCTTTCCTGTCTAAATAGTCTGCTTCTGCCACTGAATAATAGTTCATTACATCAAAAGTTTTGGAAACTCTCAACAAACTTATGTGTGGTAGGGTCCTGTGCTGTTGTTGCCTTTGGGGGAGGGGGGCAAGTAGGCACAGAGTCAATGACACTGACTCTGGGAGAATGTTGAAACAACAAGCTTAGTTTATTCAGGAAGAGGTAAGCCTTATATACTCTCCACCCTACCCTGAGGGAAGGTCTGATGAATAACCATCTGCTGGTGTGACATGGCTGTGTCTCATGTCTCATTGTTCCAGGTCATCTCAGATCATGCCTTAGTTGCTGCTGCTAAGGCCCTTAAGCAGACCCAGGTTGGCTCTCAGAAACTATCTTATTATTGGTTTGGGCTGGCTGGCCCTCAGGCTTGTTAGGGATGAGTCATCACACACTTATGAAGCATTCATGTGTAAGGTTTTTGTGGGCATAAGTTTTCAGTGTATCTACATAAATGACAAGAATCATACAACTTCAGATTCTTGGTATGTGATCAAGAAAATACTTAAAACTGTAAGAAATAGACATACTGACTTCCAAACCAGCCTCATTCATTTATCTTCCCATGATAAGGGGAGGGAAAGCTTTTGTAGTCCACATTTTCCCCAAAATTTGATGACAATTAAAAAAAAATTGATGCCCCCAAAAAGTCTTCATGTTAGTGTCTTTGGTTCGAGAAGTTACTCTGTATGCTACCAAAGGGGAAACATAAATACTAACCCAGCCACAAACCCTTTGATCGACAATGGTACCCTGGAAACAAGATACTCTAGTGCAATAGTGGCACAAAGCTTAGGGGAGCAACAAACTAATGTTGGATTTAACTTAAGGCCCACGCCAGAAAATGGAACCCATACCCAACTTTGCTTGGGGTACCAAGAACATGAGACTAGATAGCTCAGGGACCAATGGGAAAACCAAATACTACTGTTCTAAAACAGACAAAAGCAGATCAATAAAATGTCTCCTAATGACATTCTGCTATATTAATAGGTCAGTGCCTTGCTCAGCCATCATCAAAAAAGCCTCTTCCTGCAGCAGATGGGAACAAATACAAAGACCCACAGCCAGACATTATGCAGAGAATGAAAGACCTTGGAACACTCGGTCCTAAATGAGATGTCTCAATCAAATTCCACCCCTTAGGGTTCAGGGAAACTTACAAAATAGATTGTGGAAAGAGTGCAAGAGCCAGAGGGGATGGAAGACACCAGGAAAACAAGGCCTTATAGATCAGTAGGGTCATTACACATATGAACTCACAGATAATGGGACAGAATGCATAGGGCCTCTGTTTGTCTGCACCAGATGGAGTCCTAAAGCTAAAAGGACAAAAGGACACATGCCTGCAACCCTGAGTCAGAAGCAATCTCTAATTGATAACCAATGTCAAATAAAAATTTAGTTTCCTCCAAAGGAGTCTCAGCTATGGGTAAGCTGCATTCTCATTAGTAGATGACCAACCAAAAAAGAACTCAAGAGCATTGTTAGAGGTTCCTTGTTCCATGTCTTATTAGAGTTTTAAAATTATATATATACATATATATATATAAATAAAATTTCCCTCTTTTCCCCTCTATAATGTTTCTCTTTTTACCCTACAGGTCCTATGCATATGCATATCTATGTATCTATATATCTATATGTATATGTACATATATAGAGATAAGTATATATGCTTCCAGTTTAGTGTTTGTTTTTATTTTATTTCATTTTGTTATTATCCCTTAGAAGCCTTGTTATTTTCCAACAAGAAATAGAAACAGGGCAGATCTGGATGGGAGAGGAGGAGGGGAGGATCTAGGAAACTGTGATAATGATAAGTTATATGAGGAAAAAGCTCTTTTAATTTTAAAGGAGTAATAGTTTTTAAAAATTAAAATTTAGCTATATTAATTCATGCACTAACTTTTAATATTAATCCCTTAGCAATATATTATGCTAAGCATTATGTTATATTTTATTATTATTCTGCATGTGTTTTGGTGGAGTAAGATGGTCTTGGATCTTTTACCTACTATTAATTAGCCTTATTTTCTCATTGTTAAGTTTAAGGATTGCTTATGTGTCCTGTAATAGTATTATCATAATTTATGGGTTATATTTCCATTACCTATATGGAGATATATTTTGTGGTCTTCTTGAAAATATAATATGAATAATATTTCAGTTTTGAAACTGTTAATGAGGATCTTGTTCTTTTGTTGTTTTTCTGAAAGATATATTGCATTTGAAACTCATTGGGAATCAGAAAAAAGAGTATTAGGAAGTGACATGAAATCAATTCATAATTGACCTTCTTACTGACATATTATTTCCTAACTTGTTACAACAAAGAACAGCCAGGAGAAATGAAAAATTTAATAATGCTTTCTCAAGAATGCATTAAAATACATAAATTATGACAAAACTGCATTTGTCAATATTTACATTCTTAAAATTAGACTGCTTTTTTATTATCCTATTTCACTCTTTTGTGAAAAGCTATAAAATGATGTTATGAAACTCATATGGAAGTCTTAATTAAATTTTATTTGAAAGGTGTAAGGGAAAATTAATTTGTATAAATAAGGATATTGAAGATGTTTTCATCCCAACAAATTTGGTAAACAATTTCTTGTTGTTTTAATTGTTTTTAGTTTAAAATGTCTTAGATTTTGTATTTTGGCTATACATGATATAGAAAATCAGTACAATTATATCACTTCCCTCCTTCCAACCACTTTATCCAATATCATAAGAGAGGGAGAATCAGTCTTCCCCAGGGATGAGGCTCCTCATTGTTTATCTAATACAAAATGGTCAACCCAAAGTCACATACACACAAACAAGAGAAATGGACTTTGCAGGTTGTATTCACATATTTGTGCATATATATGTGTGTGTTACTTTAATTTTAAAGAAGAGATAACATCTTCAGACTTGAGTGAAATTATTTAGAAAATAAGAAGAGAAATAAATAGAAGGAAAATGATTATTCTGTAACTTAATGGGTCAATTCTTTCAACTTTAATGCAATCAATGTATTCTGGTTTCAATGACGAAAAAGAAAGAATCTTGGATAACAAATAACACTATATACTCAAAAATCTAATCAAAATGAAAAAATGACTTTTTTAAACAAAGGACTATTTTGTAGTAGAAAATGAAATATAATAAATAGATTTTCTGACTTTGTCATCATGATTTTATTTTTCTTCAAGGCAAAATTTTGTTCCCTTTCTATCCACACTAAAGTCAGCCACTGTACCAGTAGCAGTTAAAGTTAGATAAAAAGATAAAACTCATAGATTTCAAAATTTATCAGTATTACCAATCAACTTATAGATGATGCTTAAGGCTCTAAATGAGACCCAGTGAATAAATACTGGGAAATGAAAAGCTATTTCATCAAAAATATCAGGAGCAATTTTGATGAATCATAGCTTTCAGGAATGAAAGTCCTTTTAGAGACATTAGAATTATTAGTGCAAAACAAAATCCAAAAACATGGTCAGTTCATTATAGGAAATACAGGTATGCACAAGCCATATGATGAAAGGAACCTGGAAATGTTGCTTCAGCAAATGAGTCATACATTTTAGCAGTCTCAAGAACCGTGAAGCAAACTTAGCCCGGGAATAATGCTTTATGCATAGGCACCACATTGTAGGCTGAAAAACTGACTAATGTGGCCAGAGCTAAATGTCCATCACAACTCAGCCTCAATAGGAAAAAACAAAGCAACAACAAAAAATAACAAAACAAAAAAAACTTAGATGAAAAGGAAACTAAAGGTTAAAATCACATGAAATTCTACTAATGCTTTCATAGATTCAGCTAGTAAGTATATTCTTCTGGATGTACTAACCAGGGCAGGATCATTTTTATTCTAAGTTTAAAAATTCTCCACATGTCTTAGTTACTTTGCTAAGGCCATGACAAGACACCATGACCAAGGCAACCTGTAGAAGAAAGAGATTATTTAGGACTTATTATTTTAGCAATTTTGAGCCCATGACTATCATGATGGGGAGCATGGCAGCAGAACAGTAGGCATGGTACTGGAGCAGCAGCTGTGAGCTGATATCTTGGTCCACAAGTAGGAAGGAGAGAGACAGATAGACAGACAGAGCAGGAGACAGAGAGAGAGAGAGAGAGAGAGAGAGAGAGAGAGAGAGAGAGAGAGAGAAAGAGAGAGAGAAAGAGAATTGGAAATGCCACAAGTCTTTTGAAATCACTAAGTCATTCTCCAGTGACACCCCTTCTCTAGCAAGGACACTTCCTAATTCTCCAATAGTTCCACCACCTGGGGATCAAGTATTCAAATATATCAGCCTATGGGTATGTTCTAATTCAAATATACACTATACAATGTTAGCTTAAATCTAAAGTTATGATTTGGAGGATTATTTTGAAATATAAACTATGTACACATTAATAGGACCTGAATATGTGCAGGAAAATGATTGCAAAAGCCCCTTAATAGGAAAATATAATTGATTAAAATATAATTTTAATCAAGAGGTAAATCAGAATTTTTTCCTTAACTTATTCTTCCTTCACTCTGTCTTAACAGTACCTTTTCCCTCTGTCGAGAACTGTGACATCATCTTTTTGAAACGCCAGCTTCACAGGTTGTACATTTGTAGCTGGCTCTGATGTCCTGAACCGCACTACACACTGGAATCAATGGAGGAGAGTATCTGCCCAAAGCAACTTAACTCAGAGTTTCAGTGAGATCCTTTAGTTGAGCTTAATGTCTGATCGAGTTAGAAATGCTGTTTTACACATAGTAAGAGGGTGAACTTTTTATCAATTTGAACACCAGCTGCACCTAGTTTAAACCACCAAATGTCCCTAATTGTCATGGGCATATGAGAGCAGGATAATTGCTAAGCTATGCCTTCATTTGCTCAAAATTTTGCAATTCAAAATTTGAATCTCTTAAGCAGTATTTTCTAATCTCTGGGCTAGTAAATAATTTCATAAATCCTTGACTACTTGTTATAGAAGAGTGTAAATAAAGCACTTTGGTCAGATGATAAATTGTGACTTGAAAAGTAACTTTAATCAAACTACCCATTAAAAGCTACATATGAGGCGTTTGTTTTCTGTATAACTGAAGTCACTAAAGTTATCAAATGTGTTCTTTTTCATGGTCTAAAATATTTGCAGTTATATAACTTAACTCAATTTTATTGTGATATCCTGTGATGGGAAAAAATAGGGTTGCTGCAAGAGGTGGTGAGGGACAGAAATATCACACAGCTTTAAAGTGAGTGTATACTCCAGAGTGGAGCTACATGCACTCATGTTCTAGGTTTATAAGTATTAGTTGTGTTTACCTGAGCAAATGTTTGACTAATTTGCATTTTCCTTTATCTATAAAATAGGAATAATGATATCCTATATCCTTACTTGATTAGTTGTGAGAAATAATAAAGTTCCTGACATCCATAAATTACCATGTATCAGTAAGTTGCATATTTTTATAATTGACTATTTTAGAGACAATATGCATATGTTATAGATATTCATACAGACTATATCAAAATATTGTTCAACAGTTTGCTTTATATGAATGTAATTTTTGAGCTATTAGAATACAAATTTACAAAGGGACTAGAATATATACTAGTGTATGTTAATTCTTACATATAAGTAGACTGAAAATTAATGTTGAAGACCCAGAGGAATTTGGAAAGCAAGAAATATGTATGTGGACACATTATTTCACCTAATATGAATCAAACACAAGATAAGTTGGACCAGACATTGAAAGCATATGCAACTTTATCATTTAAGGAGAAAGAGAAGGCACTGGCTGCTGAGCCTGAGGATAAACTCAGCTGTGAAATATGCTATGAACTGAACCAAGCGGCACAGTTGTCCTTAGACCTGGGTCAGTGTTTTTCCTACTTCTCTCCCTCCGTCTTTCTTTTCCTTTTCTGGGAAAAATACAGAAAGAATCCCTGTCATCTACACATTTACAAATTCTTTAACATATGCCCCAATTTTTCTTCACACTCAGTACAGTGCAAGCCACAAAAGTGTGAACATATCCAACATCACTCCATCACAGTGTAACGAAAGTTCATTGTTAACAATAGGTTTACTACATCATTATATTCAAATGATTATTCTTTGTAATTACAGAATATGCAACATCATTAAAACCCTTGTCATAGATTTTATGTAATGAGAATGTTTAGAGTTTGGAAGCTCAAATTTTGTATTCCCCTAAGACATGGTTCCCTTCATTACTTGGCACTTGGAATCTATTAAAAATATTTATTTACTTAATTTTATGTGTGAGTGTCTGCATGTATTTGCGCGCACCATACACATGCCTGGTGTCTGGGAAGGCCAAAGGAGGATATCGGATCCCAGAGAACTCTAATCACAGGCAATTGTGAGCTGACACATGGGTTCGAAGAATCAAACCTGGGTCGTCTGAACGAGCAGAAAGTGCTCTTCACTGCTGAGTCATATCTCCAGTCATGGAACTGTTAATGCAGTAAAGTTTCCTGAAAAGATCCCTCCCTCAGTCATCCAGCAACAGATGCCCTAGTCCTAATTACAGTCCTGCTATTTCTTATACTTGTTTTCAATAGCACTGATGTTTTAGTTTCCTTTTGTTTGAAAACAGAGGGAAATAAGGTTAAATGAACAACTCACCTGTTTGTAATAAGAATCAAATATAACAGTACTCGGTGATATTTTGTAAAAATAATACAATCATTTTAATACAAGCAGGTTTTCTGTAACTGTTGGATTTATAGCTATAAATATTATATTACTTCTAATGTGAGCACATTCTATAGTCAACGAATGATTTCTTCATTACTAGCAACATTGCAAAATTAATATCTGTTAATGGTCTGTTTCTTTTCTGTCTATGACATCTATGACAGTGTCTCATATATACAGTGCTTTGTTTGTTGATGGCATTGGAAGAGTATTAAAATACATAGTGTAATGTAGAGGAGCAAATTCTGGAATTGAAAAAAAGAATAGGTTTAAACTTCTCTGTTTATTGATACAATAACTGAGTCGAAGCTTAAATTTGAAAACTTCTTTCTCACTCAGTCATAAAGCAGAGGCACTGGTATAAAGTGCTTATTGACTACTTAGCCTTTCAGAATAAAATCACAGACAATTGCATGAAATATAAATAGGCTTATTGACTCAATGAAGCCTACTCAATAACTTATTTTGCATAAATCTCTCTCTTTGTGTTAAATATATGTTGAAAATTTGTTACCTGATGATTAGAGCTCTGGTAAACATTGAGTTTTAACCAAAAACAGTAAAGATATTTTCTATTTGTATGATGCTTATAGAGAGTAAAAGACACTCATAAAATTATCATATTAGTGAATAAGAATCATCCAGAGGAAAAAGGATATAAAATTGTAACAGTATTAAATAATCTCCAGCAAAAACATCCTTGAAAATTCAAAACATTGAATTGAGATTGCAATGGAAGGTAGAGATAAGAGTGTAAGTGGGGGAAATACAATCTAGGAGGAGAAATAAGGTGTACACAGGCCTGTTAGCAAGAGACAGTATGAACAATAACAACAAATCTCTAAATTGTACTGTAGAGAAAAGAGGAAGCGGAGTGTGAGAGATGGAAAGGCAAGGTTACTTTTGTAAAATGCAGGGGAGATTTTAATATCCTAATAGAAATGGAAAGAGACGTTCTGGTTTCTTCTGGCCAAAATCGCGTAGTCAAAGATAAATGAAAGGAAGGAAGGCAGGAAGGCAGGTAGGATGACAGGCAGACAGGAGGGAAGGGAAGTAAGGAGAAAGGGAAGGAGGGGGAGGAATTCTTTGAAATTCTCAAAGCATCTCATATACAATTTCATTCTAATATATTTCATATGTTGATACTCAACACAACAATAAAATTAAAATAAGATAAATTTCACATAATGAATCTTGTTTCTGTGAGCTTTTAGTTAACCTTTAAAACAGAAAAAAATGTTTTTAGTTTCTAAATAGTGACTTAAGTTTACTGAGAATAAATAGGTTAGCAATTAATAAGTCTAGGTACAAGTTTGGTCTGAAAACCCTATTTTACTAGCTCTTTCTTACTTTTTTCCATCATATGTCTAGTTTCCAAAATTGGTTATTGGGATTTACACAGCTATGAATTAAACTATTTACTAAAC
>CABHPH010165145.1:0-17045 GCA_902168325.1 Peromyscus nudipes | reverse complement strand
CTCTCTCTCTCTCTCTCTCTCTCTCTCTCTCTCTCTCTCTCTCTCTCACACACACACACACACACTCACACACACACATAGCATTTGTATTATGTCTGTCAAATTAAACTCATATATTTTCTCAAATATTATTTTATTTGTATTTTAAATTCTTTTACCATGTTTTTGAAATTTACATCACATTATTATTTGTCAATTGGGAGACATTTTATTACCACTCTATCTTATCATTATTTGAATCTCTTTGAATTATTTATTGCATCATGGTTTTATTTTGTTGTATTTCATATCTTGATACCTATTATTTTATTTTATAAAGAAATCAAGGAAACAGTACCATTAAAACAGCCTCCAAAATACCTTGGAATAACTCTAACCAAACAAACAAAAAACTTGTATAATTAAAACTTTAAGACATTAAAGAGAGATATTGATGAAAATATGAGAATTTGGAACAGTCTCCCATGCTCATTGTTCAGTATAGATTAATAGTGTGAAAATGGACATTCAACAAAAAGCAATATACAAATTAAATGTAATCCTACATCAAAATTCTATCACAAGACTCATCACAAAAATCAAAAATTAAATCTCCAATTTCATATGGAAATACAAAAACCCAGGATAGTTATACTAATCCTGAATAATAAAAGAATGTCATGAGATCACATGATCCTAAATTTCAAGCAGTGTTATAGGGCCATAGAAGTAAGTACAGGCTGGATTTTGGTATGCTATATTTTCAGGGTCATTAAATTCTAGGACTCACTAAGTTGAGGCAGGACCAAGCCCCTCACTCCCATGTCAAGGCTGAGCAAGGTATCCCACCCTTGGGAATGTTTTCTAAAAATCTATGTCCTGCAACCTGGAATAACTGGTCTCACTGCCAGGAGTTCCCCAAACAGATCTAGCTACCTAACTATCACTCACATTCAGAGGACCCAGCCTCATTGCAGCATCTGTCTTCACCCGCACCACAATGCCAGCACAGGAAGCTCCTGCCTGTGGACCACCACAGAAGTTCCCACACTGCTGCTCTTTTTGGGCTACCTGGACATCAGACCATACAGCCTACATCGAGCAGCAGCCATCTAAAGCAAAGATGGGACACAGGTCTTCAGCACATACCCTTTCTCAGAGTCCACCCTGTGGCTGCCATTGCAGACATTACTAATCAATCCAGTTCTAATGATGACTCCTGGTACTTCAAGCATATGGCATGTGTCATGCATGAGCCTGCTTGGCATTCCTGGCTTAAGGACACAAAATGTCAGAAAATGCCAGGGCAAAGTGGCAGCAGACCTGGTCTGTGGGAGGGCCCTGGTGCAGATGCTGTAGAGCTTCAGCATCTGAGAGTCTAGGTGGACCACTTGGAGAACCTGTGTGCACACACTGTTGAGAAGCAACTTCTGTTGCCATGTATATACTGAGATAAGACCATTTAGCAATTCATGTTACATAAAACTGCAAGCCAATATAAGGAATTATTTGCAGAAATTTATATGTTGAGAATTTTGTGTTTTTATTTATTCATAATTTTAGACTTGAGTAGTATGGCTGTTTCATTTCCATGCCTCTCTCTTCCTTTTCCAACTCTCCCTGTGCCTCTCTTACCCTCTCTCAAATCTGTGACTTCTACAATTATTGTTTTATACTGATGCATATACAATCTTCTGAGTCCATTTGTTATTGCTCCTATGTATGTGAGTTTAGGCATGACCACTTGAGATTGGACAACCCACCAGGGTTTGTTCTGGAGTACACTGATTATCCATCTCTTAGCAGCCATTAGTTGCTTATAGCTCCTTATGTAGGGGTAGAACCTTTTGAGAATTTCATCAACCATGTAGGATGTTAGCTGGAGTTGTCGCTGAGCAGGTCTTTGTTTGGCAGCCATATTGTTATGGTTTCCCAGATGTGGCTCTCTCCCGTATATAGAGGGTGCTCTCCTTAAGTGACATTCTGACCTCCTGGCTTTTATACCCATTTTGCCCTTTCTTCTGTCATGTCCCCTCAGGATTAGGTATAGGGGTTGTATGTAAATATATGAACTGGTAATGAATATCACTGGTTGTAGCATGAGTCTTAAAAGTTCTTATGAATAAAATTAAACCTGAGGCCAGTTATTGGGGTGAACACTGGAAGGTCAGAGAGACAGAACAGGCCACAGCTATCTCACCTCACTAGATCCTCAGCTGGTCTTGCTTCCTCAGACTGGAGGCCTCTGTGTCCTCATATCCGAATGGGCCTCAGCTGAACTGCTGCTTCTTGAAAGCCTAAATGCTTAACCAGGCCAAATGCTTCTCCAGGCCAAATGCTTCTAGTTTCTGGTCCTCACGCTTTATATACCTTTCTGCTTTCTACCACCACTCCCTGGGATTAAAGGTGTGGGTCACCATGCCTGGCCGTTTCCAATGTGGCCTTGAACTCACAGAGATCCAGAGGGATTTCTGTCTCTGGAATGCTAGGATTAAAGGCGTGTGCTACCACTGCCTAACCTCTGTTTAATATTGTGGCTGTCCTGTTCTCTGACCCCAGATAAGTTTATAAAGGTACACAATATTTTGGGGGAACACAATACCTCCACAACTGGTAATTAAATATCCTCTTTAATATGAGCAGTTGTGTATTTTTATAATGCTGTCTATCTGCTACAAGTAGATGCCTTGGTAATCAGGTAAGATATGTATTTTCCAAGGCCAATTAATGTGTTGTTTCTGCAGAGATAATTTTGAGATTAGAAATAATCCTGAAATCAGGCAATTTAGAGACTAGAATAGCAGTATTAATACCACTAACACCCTCCCTGTATCCATCCATTATTCACAAATATAAATGAATAAGGCTAAGCTTGATGGGCATGAAAATGATAATAAGTAACCTATTAATCAAAAATCAGTTATGCACGATTTTATTTTCACTTTTAAATGAGCTATATGAATAATAACAGAGATCACAATGCATTATTATTTTAATGACAGTTTTATTTATAACATCCTAAACATTAAATGTGAAATCTAAATTAACTTATCAAAACTTGATAATGAAAAACACAACTGTTAATAAGGACAGAGTTTATTTCTTTTTATTTGGGTTTAGGAGCTATTGCTGTGAAATGGTCTTGTTCTTAAGTAATTTGTGGCATATGGGATTGAGTTGTGTGTAATTACAGGAGGAAGTTGCTGGGTTAATGTACTGTGAGGGACACTAGAAAAACTCCCCTTGAGTAAATTAATTCCCAGGTGGAACTTTCCAAATTTCCAAATTTCTCAATGAATTATCTAGCTAATGAATTAACAAAGAGCAATTCTTTGGATTTACCTCCATCATCCATATTTACACTTTGAAAGCTACATTCAGAAGGGAGTAGGAAAGTGTAAAAATACGGATCAACAACCTGCATAAAGGCAAGAAATTCCAGACAAAAAGAGTTTAAATGTTTCACCAGGCCTTTTAGATTATAGCATGAAAGTTTTTGAAGGGATAAACAACAGCCTCCAATTGTGGCAATAAACATATGCATAAAAATACATATATACAACATAGGATACTTTTTATTATCTTGTAATACAATTCAATATGCCTTCATAATGTATTATAAGCATTTATGTCATCAATATTTATCATAAAGCATAGCAGCTTAAATGTTTTACAGCTTCTGTTTAACCTTGGTCTCTTTAAATCATCTTTTTTTTTCATTGACAATAGATTTTTTTTTTCACATAATGAATCCTGATTAGGATTTGCTTTCTCTCAACTCCTCACAGTAATGTTAAGAAAAATATAATATAGAAATCATAGGGAGAAAAGGTGCTTCCTTTATGAGATATAAGAGCAACACATATCCATGTATACAAAGATAAGTATTTAGAATGCAGTTAAGAACTATACTGGTTTAAGAAAGCTGCAATAATGCACTCTCCTCTATGATCCTTGACCTCACCAGTCTTGCATAGCTTCCTATGTTTACAGTATCATGGATCGTTCTTTCCCATTTAGAAAGGTTTGCATCCAATTAAACAGCTGTTCACTAACATCACGATAATTGCCACTACTGTACCACTGTGCCTTTTGGATATTGTGTTATGCTGTTCATTGTTAACTTCTATAAATAGCACAGTTGGTTAGGACTATTGAGTTATATATATTGATATATATATATATATATATATATATATCAGCCATATACTGGCACTCTACTCCTAAATAGAATCTTGGACCTTAGGGATAGTCAGGATGAAGAAACCCTGCGTCTGTGTTTTTCATATTTGCTATGTAAACAGGAGGACCTGGAGATCTGAGTTTGGATCCCTAAGACAGCACAAAAACAGGCTAGCATCTGAAATTCCAGGGTCTGTGGACCAGGAGGTGAGTGGACACAGGACAAGAGGATCCCAGTGATTCCCTCGCTAACCAGCATAACCAAAAAGATAATATGGAGGGATATAGAGGGTAATACCCTACGCAGAATATGGCCTACAATCATGTCTGTATGGCTGAGAGTACTCCCTACCCAACATACATATACAACACCAGAGAGAGAGAGAGAGACAGAGAGACAGAGAGACAGAGACAGAGACAGAGACAGAGACAGAGAAGGGGAGACAGAGAGAGAAAGAGAGATCATAAGGCAAAAGGAAAGACAGCCGTGGTTGAAACATCATTTGACAGAAGTTTTACCCACCATGTCTAAAGGTTTTTCAACTGCTTTTCTATCCTGCTGAAAATGAATCAGTTGCCCTTTGTTTGTTAATGTAGGGAAGTTTAAAATTGGAAAATTTGATTTCCATTTAATTTTAGTAAGATTGCTTTGTCAGTGATAAAACTGTTAACGTGTAAACTTGATTAAAATATTTTTTTCAACATTAGACACTTTAATTCAGATTTGGGTCTGTGATACATTAGCTATCTCTGCAACTCGACACAATTTTCTAAAACAATGTTCTCTAGTCCATCACTCCTTTGAAACAAATGTGGTATGCTTAGGTAGGAGATTTCTGTGGATGCTTTCAACTTTATTATACTAATGTAAATCTTGGCCTGCACATGAGAAATTTATCATTACGTCCCTTGTCCTATATCTAGATTCTTCTACCACTGGTGATGACTGTGACTCAGCATCCACTTGACTATCATTCATCACAGTATAAATAGTCTGCTATTTGTCACCTCAATTTGCCTTGAACCTTTTTAATGCTATCATTCATAATGAAGATGCTGATGACAAGGCTTTTACCTGTGTGATATTATCATAATTATCCTTATTCTGTAGTAAATGACTCTATTTAATATTTAGTAGAATATTTAAGATGGGTACTGTTTTAAAAATTAAGAGTTCAAAACAGTAATTCGGATAATTATTTACACAGCTAAATTTGCATGCTAATATTTATAATTCATCTTTCCATTTCTGTCTGAAAATATCTGGGAAAGGTATGCATAGTTTTCAAGCAAATGTATTTCTGCATATTAATGTAGTGCTGGGAACGCACGGTATGCCTACATACTAACATGCCCCAATTAAATAAATGATATTGCATTAAAATTCAATTATATTTCATATAGTCATTATATTAAAATGCTATAAATATCTCAATTAAATACTGTATTCTTTATCTCAAGTTTATCATTCAACAATTGCCTATACAACAAAATAAAACTTATTGCTGAAAGTAGTATCCTGTAATAGCGAATGGTTTCATTCTCCTTTTCTATTTTAGTTATATTGATTAATCTTACCTCTTCTTTCCTTACCATTACTGTCTGCCCTCCTCCTGTCCCAAAAGGTATTTCTATCATTCATTAATTTTATGGTACACTAATACTAACTCGAATTTCCTGCATGACCAAAGATTTTGATCTCTTTGAAAGTAATTCCTCCTATCCTAGATTCTATCAATAAGCAGTAATTCAGAGGTGAAGGGCAGATCCATTTTAGCCTCTCACCTTTTTCTGGCTGACTGTTGATAGGGACGACCCTGTTTGAGACTAGTAGAGGTAACTATCATTGAAGAGAATTGTATGGAGTCTTGGGAACAGCTTCCACAGCCTCTCACTCTATATTCTACTTCTTATAGACTTCCCTTCAACTTCTTCTGCAATGTTTCCTGACCCTTAGAGGGAATAGTAGAAGGCAGTTGTTCAGGATTGACCGAAATTCTTCACTTAGCTCCATCTAAGGCATCCAAAACTCATGGAATTCCCCACTGTTCAGTGAACATAAAGGCACCTCAGAAAATGGCGTCAATTGTGGACTTTATCCAAAGAGATTGCAACAGAGAAATAATTAATCTAAAGTCCTAATGGCAATTTTTTAAATACTAAGATGAAGTAACTTAGAGAGGCAGAGAAAACAGATTGTATCATTTATGCAACTGTTGAAAAGGGCAATTTTAAAACTCATGCTAACTCTAAATTTTGTAATCAATCCTTTGTTCATTCTGATCAAGTTAAAGGTATTTTATAAGCACAACACAGTCATCAAAACACTGACTATGTTGTAAAAAAAAAAAGTCAACTGTATTTCCACAGTAGTTTGTTTAACATTTCAAATTCGGTTGTTCATTCTCTGAATTTAACAAAGATTGTTGTTGAAACAGTGAAAGTTAATATAATGTGTAGCAAATATTTGTCCTATAAGGACACATCAGAGAAAGATGTAGAAAAAGGGAGATGTATAAAAGAGGCAAAGAGAACATGGATCATAAAATGATAAAATGTTATTCATGAAGTCTAGCACTGTACTGTATTGGTCAGTTTTTGTCAACTTCCCACAAGGTAGAATCATATGGAAAAAGGAACCTCAATTGAGAAAACACCTCTGTCAGATTGGTTCATATGTAAGTATGGGGATATTTTCTTGATTAATGATTCATGTGGGAGGACTGAGTGTATCAAGGGCGGTGCCACCCCTGGACAGGTTGTGGGGGTGGTGTAAGAAAGCAAGCTAGCCACAAAAGAGGTGGGAATGCTTGGGGAGGAGCTGGACACAAGAAAGACAATGATTGAAATGTATCCTATGGAAAAACTTTAAATAAAACAGTATTTACAGGTATTAAATAAAGACAGAAAACTGAGCAAACTATGAAGATAAAGTCAATAAGAAACTTTCCTCTATGGCTTAAGCTTCAGTTCCTGCTTCCAAGGTTCTGCCCTGGTTTCTGTCAATGGTCTGTGAAATTGTATGTAAGCCAAATGAACTTTTTCATCCCCAGATTGCTTGTTTTCTTGGTGTTTTCTTTCCTCAATAGAAACAAAATTAGAACAATTATGTACTTGTAGTTAATATAGCACTATAAACTCGTTAAGTTTTGATGTATTGCAGTGAATAAATACTGAGTGTTGAAATAGGGTAGTAAAACACTACTGACCTGTAAAGAGATGTCAGATAAGCAGCTCAACATCTGGCATATTATCTGCTCTTGATCAAAAGAAAACACTGTTCTGTGGTATAACCATCTTTCTGCCTTGCTTTTGCTATTGTGAGCAAAGCAACTCTTTTCCTCACAGTCACTTACATTTGGTATTGTCATATTATTTCTGAGAAACAATTTTTGAGTATTGTAATTCCTAAGTATCTTTCAAACATTACATATGCTTGAAGAAAATGCAGATACGCTACTTTCTACAAATTCTCTCTGGTGCAAAACAATATGTAAGGAACCCAAGATTATGAGAAGTGAAAAAATAAAATAAAATAAAGTACACAGAATCTAGGTGAAAATACTCACTGTATAATTAGATTGAAGGACAAATGAACCTGTAAGGTTATTTTAAAACAAGAGGAAAATTAGCAAGGAATAAGAAGAAATTAAAAGAAATAATCGCTCTGTGATGTGTGAGGAAATGGATTTAGATTTGAAGAGAACTGGAAGCATCAGTGACTGTTTTTTGTTGTTTTGTTTTGTTTTTGCTTTTGTTTGTTTTGTTTTGATTTTTTGAGACAGGGTTTCTCTGTTTAGTTTTGGTGCCTGTCCTGGATCTCGCTCTGTAGGCCAGGCTAGCCTCGAACTTGCAGAGATCCACCTGGCTCTACCTCCAAAGTGCTAGGATTAAAGGTGTGCTCCACCACCACCTGGCACAACTGTGACTTTTTGAGAAAATATGAATTCCAGTGCGGTGTACAAAAGGGAATTTAAATTATACTTGAAATATGATCTTAATTAGAGTAAACATAGCACAAAAACTATAACTACTTTTTAAGACCAGCTAATACAATTCAAGATTTTTTCTTAAATATTTGTATAATTTGAAGATTCAGAAATGTCTCTAAAATGACAAAAATTATTGGCAATAGCATTTTACTATGTTCTCTAATTACTATGCCGTAGAAGCAGATTTTCTAGGAACACACCATGAATTTCTCCAAAAGAAGTTGAGTTTGGCTTTTTACTACATTTTGTAGGTGATTATATACTGTAATAACAGCATCAGAGACAAAGCAATAAATGATACTTCTATTTTTTCTAACATCAATTTCTTAGTAGTTATATTTATTTCTATTTTATATTAACAATACTCACACTCTTGAACTAAAATCAGAAAGTGCTTTTCTCTAATTGATATAATTGTATTTTTGTAAGTCTAACAATTAATTTAAAATACTATTCACCACAGAATAATTATATTTAATTCATGAACTATTAGAAAATCATAGTCACTAAATTTAGCTAAGTATAAAATGACAGAAAATAAAACTGAGTATCAGCAGGGCGTTGGTGGCGCACGCCTTTAATCCCAGTACTCGGGAGGCAGAGCCAGGTGGATCTCTGTGAGTTCGAGGCCAGCCTGGGCTACCAAGTGAGCTCCAGGAAAGGCGCAAAGCTACACAGAGGAACCCTGTCTTGAAAAACCAAAAATAAAATAAAATAAAATAAAACTGAGTATCATAGAATTATTTTCAATATTATTGAATAAACTCAGCTAATGCTCTTAATTGATTCATTAAAAGAAAACTTCATGTTGGATACAAGTTAATTATATTCCTTTAGTTTTAAATTTTTCTCATACTTGTAAACTGAGAAACTCAAATGTGTAATCAATGATTTTGCTAATATTGTCCTATCTCAGTAACTAAAAGATTTTTACAGTCATATGATAATTTAGACAATGAATAATACAGAAATGACAATATTAGACCACTTGTTAGCATCCCTCAGAAACACTTGAAGGGCTTGATAAAACAGAATGGCAACCTGGGGATATCCACTCAGTTTGTCTAGAGTGGTGCTGAAGAACTTGTACTTACAGCATGGTTTTGTGTGGTGCTAATTCTGCTTCTCTTTTGAGAACAATTAGTTACTGGACTATTAAAATAACATTTCCAATTGGCAAGCAAAACAAAGAACAATGATTCCAATAGTATTAGACAGTGATTTATGGGTGTGTACATATACCATAGCAGTTCTCAAAAATATCTGTTACGGTTTCATACCTCACATTAAGAAATCTTATCACAGTAAACCCTTTAAGAAACCAAAGAGGAAAGAGAAATGAATAAAAAAGTTGGCTGAGGTGCAAATACATGATAAAAGGCAGGAAACTGAGTTTCAGTAATAATCTTATTGCACCTACTACACATACCTACTTTATTTTGTTATTGGAAAATAGGGTCTCATGATTCATACTAGACCTCAAATCCATCATGTAACAAAAAATGGCCTAAAATTCAGAATTTCGCTACCTCTGTTTCCCAACTGCCTACATTATAAACATCTGCTATGATATGGTTAATCTATTTTATTTTCTTTGAAAGATTTATGTGACTATATATTTGATATCCTATATATGATATTTGTGATGTATGTGATGAATATATGCACACAGAGATAATGCCATATGTCTAAAAGAGCCATACTTTTAGGTAAAAAATTAAGCTAATAGATACCATTCTTTCTGTAATATTTTATCTAGTATATCTGACTCGCTATTTCAAGTTGACTTAATGAGTAGTCATCTGGATACAAGGATTAGCATTTAGTTATAGGCCCATGAGGTCTTTGCTCACACACAGTTAACTGTTAGCTATATCAGTGCTGTGTAGGCACAGTGCTTTTAAGTTCATGATCTCAGAAAGTTTATTCCATCATGACAGAGGAATGTGAGGTCAGTGAAGTTCACAATACAGTAGGTGAGGAAGCAAGAAGAGTTTCCATCCTTAAAGGATTTCTTTTCCATTTACCATCATTGCATCCACATTTGTTACTATGAGCTCCTGGTTGTCATAGACATACATTACTTAGAAGACAACACTTGATAGACCCTCTCACCATCTGCTGCCTCTTATTGTCTGCCCTGTCTTGCATAATGTTAATGTTCCTGAAAAATTAATTGGATGGTATTAATGTCTTAACTTATGACTAAACACTTGGCCTTCACTTACCCTCAGAATCTTGTGCTGTTGTACACGTCTGCATTCACATCTATCTTCTGCAGAGAGGACTTTTCTGATTGTAGTTGAAAGAAGCTTTTTGTCTTTGGGTATAAGAATAGATATTTAGAAGCAATGTGATCAATTTAGCTAATCAATCAATTTAGCTAAGCAACAATAATATGTTCCTTCCTGGGACCTTAAATTACTGGAGCCAGAGGTTTGTGGAAACAAGCATGGAATTCCTCATGTATGGAAATCCTCAAACCAAGCAGATGATAGTTAGTTACTCCCATGAGAGTTCTGTCTCTATTGTTCCAGACACTCAAGCATGTTTTTCAGGTTGATATACTAGGGCATAAAAATCAGAGTTCGGTAAGGTCAATGATTCCTTTACTTTCCCAACAGACTACAAAACACAATCTGGTATTATTAAGGCATGTGTCACCAGTTCCAGCTTGAATTCTCTTTATTTTGCATCCAAAATGTATGATGTCTTCAGCATTCCTGTCTTAATTCTGGTAGGCAACCAAGAAAAATGATTAGCTTGTTTATATAGTTTTCCTTTCTAGATCATTGAGTTTTCTAAAGGTGTTAAAAATGTAATGTTCATTATGAGATACATTGAGCTTTTTGCTGAGCAAGGGCATTTGTAATTTTACGGTTGAAAATGATATGCATTTGAGTGTCAAGTAGACAAAGGATTGTTAATCTTTATTTTCCACTTGAGCAGATTTAGAATTCGCTAGATGACTGGTGAATCATATTTCTGATTGAGTCAGTGAAGACATTTTTATGGAAGATTGACTATGGATAGAAATGCAAATATGAATGTTTCCAGCACCAAAATTCTCAAAATTTGGGTGTCATAATGGAGAAGGAGAAGAAAACTCTAAATAAGGAGAACTTTCCCTGCACCCAAGTTCAGAATATAGTAAAATATTTATTCCATCATAATACATTTTGAGGTAGGTGTGGAGGAGAAGAGAATCAAGGAAGAGTTGGTGGAGGGGAAAAGCATGATGAGAACATATTGTATAATTTTTTTCATTACATAAAACATGTAGTAAAGGTAAAAATAAGTATATTGTATCAGTTATACTGTGTAATGTTTTGCATGTCACTTATTTTAGTTCAATTTTCAGATATAATATTTACCTGAATGCTGCTTAATGTCTACTCTCTTTATGGATGACATGAATTACATTTTTAAGCAGAGTCCCCCTTTAATTTTCCAGTGTCCAGTTACAGTAGATAAACCCTTAGAGGAATAAAGTTTCTACTCTCCTTCCATGAGGAATGAAGTTAGGCCATGAACTTCATAGAGTGCACGATAAAAATGCAAGGGAACTAGATCAGGAAAGCTGTGGATTTCTCGTCTACAGTATTCCGTTCTGTAGGCTGTGTAGTGAGTCTTTTCAGTGAGATCAAAAGTTGAGCCTACTGCACAACGTGTTTGTTAGGGTTATTTGGTGTCTGTTGCCAGTGAAATATGAAAACCTTAAAGTTTTTATTGTAACATTTATATTAACATGAAAAGTATGGGTTCATCTAAATTATTCTTTTTAAAAAGCTAGGGTAATCATTTCATTAGCCTTGGCCTTGTGCACATCAGTCCATTTTAATTTATTTAAAAAAATGAATAAATCCTTTGGTAGATTCTTTCCTCTTTTTCTTTTATTGAAAATAGTTTCTTTTCTCCCATGAGATATCCTGATTAGAGTTTCACCTCTCTTTACCACTCCCAATTCCTCCCATCTAGATCTTCTCCCTTTCTGTCTCTCATTAGAGAATAAACAGGCTTCTAAAAGATAGTAGTATAAGAAAAGAAAAGTTAATAAGATAAAACAAAAACCATCTCATCAGAACTAGACAAGGCATACAAACAGAAGAAAAGGGGCTCAAGAGAAAGCACAAGAAGCAGAGCCCCACTCTTTCACGTACTCAGATTCCCATAAAAACACTAAACTGAAAGCTGTAATATATACTCAGAAGTTCAAACCCCATGCAGGCTCTGTCCATGCTACCCCAGTCTCTGTGAGTTCAGATGAGCTTTGCTCATGTTGATTCAGAGGGATTTATATCCTTGGTGCCCTTCATCCCATCTCCTTCTTACATTCTTTTGCATCATCCTCTTCCATGAGATTTCCTGAGCCCTGAGTAGAGGGATTTGATAGTGACATCCCATATAGGATAGAGTTTTTGAAGTTCTCTCACCCTTTGCAATTTGTTTGGCTGTGGGTTTCTGTATTTTTTCCCACCGACTACAGGAGAAAGCTTCTCTGATAATGGCTCAGCAAGAAAAAAAAAAAGTGATCGATGAGTATAGCAGAAAGTCATTAAGAGTCTTTTATTGTTACTTTTTTTTAAAGAACAGAATATTTGGATTTACTCTAGGTCTTTGCGCCACTGCGCCGTTTGTCCGTGGTTCTTGATAATCCTAGTAGTGGCAGGCGCAGGCTCCATCTCATGGAGTGGACCTCAGGTCAAATCAGACATTGGCTGGTCACTCCCACAAGCTTTGTGCCGCTGTCGCCCTCGCATACCTTGTAGGCAGGACAGCACTGTAGATCAAAGAGTTTCAGGCTGGCTTTGGGGTTTACACTTCTCCTTTAGGAGCTTGCAGAGTACCTTGCTGTACCAAAGAGGCTAGAACATCAAGGTGAAGGCTTAATATATGTACTAGATCTACTTCTCCCTGTTCAGTCAGTTATGTAGGAGTTGTCCAGAAGAAGGGCCTTGCTCTCAGTTTGTGAAGAACAATCTATAGCCAAGGCAACAGCCTAGGTCTTTTAAGAATTCACATGGGAGTCTTTTGCCTAACAAATCAATTAGATGTACCCAATTTTGGAACTGCAAGATTCCTTTGGTGCCAAGAGATGGCCACTTGGGACTCTGTATCCCTCATGATTTGACAACTTCATTTGGATCTCCTTCATATATGTATATATTTTATGAAGATTCTATTGTATTAGGTTACCATGTTACCCCTGAAATTTAGCTGCCTCTCCCTGTATTCTTTCCAATGTCTCAACTCTCCTCCCTTCCACTCTTTGATTCTCCAATTCTATTCTCCCTATCCACCCATAACTGTCTATTCTATTTCCTTTTGCTAAGGAGAACTATGTGTACCTTATAGTCCCAATCTAACCTATGTGGATCTACAGACTGCAGCTTGGTTATGTAAAGCCTAACATCTGTCGTCTACATATAAGCAAACACATACCATATTTGTCATTCTGGGTCTGTAATATCTCACTCAGGATGCCTTTTTCTAGTTCCATCCATTTCCATGTGCATTCCCTGTTTTTCCTGATAGGTAAGTAATACTCCATTGTGTAAATGTAACACATTTCTATACCCATTTTTTTTTCTGTTGAGGGATAGTTAGGTTGTTTCCAATTTCAGGCTATTGAGAATAGAGCAACAGTTTAAAAGTTTGAGCAAGTATCTTTGTGGTAAGGTGAAGCATCATTTGGGGATATGCACAAGAATGGTATTGCTGATCTTTCTGTAGATTCATTTCCATTTTCCTGAAGAAACTTCCACACTGATTTTTATAGAGACTGTACAATATTGCACTCCCACTAGAAATAGATGAGTGCTCTCCTTACTCTACATCCTCACCAGCATGAGTTGCCACTTATTATTTTTATTTTTTGATCTTAGTCATTCTCAGAGATATAAGACAAAATCCCTATGTGGATTTGTTTGTAGATCTCTGTGTTAATCTCTATCTACTAAAAAATGAAGCTTCTCTGATGAGACTTAAGATATGCATTAATGTATGGGTACAATGCAAATTTGTCTCAATAATGTTAAAAGTTATAGATTCCATCTTGTGAAATAGGTCTTTAGTTCAAATAGAAAGTGATTGGTTAATTTCAGTTCATTATATCTACAGTTTGTAATATATTTTAGGAAATTTCTGCAATAGTAAGTTTTCATATGATTTTTTAAGAAAGTTATTACCATTAGGTATCTCTCCTCTCTCCTGCTGCCCCCCACCCATTTAATTCTTCCTGTTACAATATTCACCACTCACCCCCCCCCTTTGCATTGCTAAGTTCTATCTCCCATTCCTTGAGAACCCACACATGGCACCTTCCAAATGTCCTGACCACTGTGGGTGTGCCACAGGAAATAAACATATCTAAGCACTCAAGCATTAGTATTTTATTTTCAATTCTCCTTTCCTAACTTTATTCACATGTCAACTATATATGAAATCAAGCACATGTTTTATTTTGGATTTTGGCAAAATCCTAACCATGAAAGTTTTTAATTTTTGCTACCCATGTAAAATAGAACAAAATGGTGGCTTTATCTAGCTGGTTGGTGGTGATTAAATGTTCTTGGCTCAGAAGGAATATAAAATAAAGACATGAAATACTCTTATTAGAACATTAATATAATTATATTGCATAAAGTAATATCTTAAAACATACATTCCCTATGATCATTTATTCTTAGTAAGTTTAAAATACTAGCTATAAAGTAATAAGAAATATGAAGATTTGTTAGAGTAGTTGAGCTTATAAACTTAAAATTTTACATTAATCTGAGGTCATTAATTGCTGACATGCTTATACTCTTCAGTTTATTATATAATACAAACTGAATTACAATTATAGACTTCATAGACCTTATGATCATTTTCATTGCTGAAAATGTACATGAATACAGATAACAGCACTAGTTAAAAGAAAAAATTAGCTTGGCCGATCACAAATTTGCACAAAATATACACTATTGTATTAAGTAAATATGTCAACCAAAAGCAAAATATATGACATTTAATAATCATTATAAATTAGTAATAACATTGTAAGCACAAATTCATGGATTTAAGTAAAACCTTGTTTAAATAAATGACATGGTCTTATGAGTCTGAACATTCAAATATGTATACAATATATTACCTAGTGCACTAAAAACTAAAGCATTTTGCTCAAGCAGACACATTCTCTAATGCTTTAAAAATCACCTTCCAATTCCATATAATGATTCTAGAATTGTCTTCGTCTTATTCTTTTCTGTCAGATAACTCAAGGAAAGAGTCTTTTTTTAGGAGCTCATAATAAAAAAAAAAAATGAGAAGTCCCTTTTCTCTATGTTTCTTTCAGTGTTAATTCCAATACTGATGCACATGCTACATAAGGCAGTTGTTCTTGTAGTTATGCCCATCTCCTTTCTTTGTTCCAAAATCACATCACTAGTTGCATTACCTTGTAATCTCTATTCATAGACGTTGCAACTACAGGACCAAAGGCTACAGACCTAATGGAGAGTCTGGGTCCCAGTTCTCTGCTGCTCTTAGTAATACTAATAACATTTTTTTCCAAATAGACTCAGGAATTCTAGCTGGTTCATGCAGTTATACCAATTGCAAAGCCGGTATTTCTTTCCTTTCTGCCATTTCATTCTTCCTATTTCCTATATATTGTTAAACTGTTCTTTATATAGAAATCATGGTGAAAGATAATAACATGTGTATTCCTCACGTTAGGTGACAGGAATAACAGAAGTCACAAGTCTCAAGAAAGGTATGTTAATATCTGAGTCCTTAGAAAGAGGCCTAGATTTCGAGTGCCATAGTAGTGTGTAACACGCTTTAGAAAGAGAAGTAACAATAACCAAATACTTGTGGGTAAGGAAAATTGTATGGATAGGCTAAATACAAAAGAATATATATGCTTAAAACTAAACTTGGCAAGTCTAAGAATTAAAGGGTTTGTTGATAGCTCATTAAGAAAGTTAAATTGCTCTATAATGAAATACAAAGTTAAGTAATGGGCAGAGCACAGATAGAGAACCCATGTGATTAATAAGTAATATTTTCATTGAAGTAATGAGAGTCTTGAAAGGTGGGATTTGGTTGGAAAGAAGGCTTACTGGATAAGAGCATTTGCTGTTATGGAAAGAACCAGGACTTGGTTTCCTGTACACATACACAGTGACTCACAAACATCTGTAATCCCAGTTCCAGGAAATTTATAAATCCTAAAGAATTGTATCCATCAAGATGACTATTGAGTTGTTGTATATAAAAGTTTTTCTTTCTGGCCAGGCGTTGGTGGCACACGCCTTTAATCCCAGCACTCGGGAGGCAGAGCCAGGCGGATCTCTGTGAGTTCGAGGCCAGCCTGGGCTATCAAATGAGCTCCAGGAAAGGCGCAAAGCTATACAGAGAAACCCTGTCTCGAAAAACCAAAAAAAAAAAAAAGTTTTTCTTTCTGAATTTCTTTGAGTCATGACAATTGTTACTTTGACAAGTTATATCTATGGGGGAATATCTGAGACTGACATAAAATATATTGGAGATTTATTGTCTATTGAAATAGAAAACTTTAAGTGTCAGAGTATTTTTATGGCTTTAGCATGATACTGAAATTACAATACTACTTGCAGAAATGAGATAGTGTGTTCAAAAGTAATTCCAGGAAGACAAGATGAGGGAAATATAAGGAGGAAGAGATTTGAATTTTTATTGTGCTGAGTTAGCAGTAATGGTAGGATACTTAAACAGAAGTCATCACATAGGCAGGTGTGAAATACGTCCATCCATCATTGTAGGATATAAAAAAAGACAGATGTGTGAAGAATACTGAAGTAAAAAATACTGAAGTAAAAAATTCTACTGTGGTGGTATGGAAATTACAGGGGTTTTTTTTCC
>CABHPH010165144.1:0-17027 GCA_902168325.1 Peromyscus nudipes | reverse complement strand
CTCTCTCTCTCTCTCTCTCTCTCTCTCTCTCTCTCTCTCTCTCTCTCACACACACACACACACACTCACACACACACATAGCATTTGTATTATGTCTGTCAAATTAAACTCATATATTTTCTCAAATATTATTTTATTTGTATTTTAAATTCTTTTACCATGTTTTTGAAATTTACATCACATTATTATTTGTTAATTGGGAGACATTTTATTACCACTCTATCTTATCATTATTTGAATCTCTTTGAATTATTTATTGCATCATGGTTTTATTTTGTTGTGTTTCATATCTTGATACCTATTATTTTATTTTATGAAGAAATCAAGGAAACAGTACCATTAAAACAGCCTCCAAAATACCTTGGAATAACTCTAACCAAACAAACAAAAAACTTGTATAATTAAAACTTTAAGACATTAAAGAGAGATATTGATGAAAATATGAGAATTTGGAACAGTCTCCCATGCTCATTGTTCAGTATAGATTAATAGTGTGAAAATGGACATTCAACAAAAAGCAATATACAAATTAAATGTAATCCTACATCAAAATTCTATCACAAGACTCATCACAAAAATCAAAAATTAAATCTCCAATTTCATATGGAAATACAAAAACCCAGTATAGTTATACTAATCCTGAATAATAAAAGAATGTCATGAGATCACATGATCCTAAATTTCAAGCAGTGTTATAGGGCCATAGAAGTAAGTACAGGCTGGATTTTGGTATGCTATATTTTCAGGGTCATTAAATTCTAGGACTCACTAAGTTGAGGCAGGACCAAACCCCTCACTCCCATGTCAAGGCTGAGCAAGGTATCCCACCCTTGGGAATGTTTTCTAAAAATCTATGTCCTGCAACCTGGAATAAGTCCTGGTCTCACTGCCAGGGGTTCCCCAAACAGATCTAGCTACCTAACTATCACTCACATTCAGAGGGCCCAGCCTCATTGCAGCATCTGTCTTCACCCACACCACAAATCCGGCACAGGAGCTCCTGCCTGTGGACCACCACAGAAGTTCCCACACTGCTGCTCCTTTTGGGCTACCTGGACATCAGACCACACAGCCTACATCGAGCAGCAGCCATCTAAAGCAAGGATGTGACACAGGTCTTCAGCACATACCCTGTCTCAGAGTCCAACCCTGTGGCTGCCATTGCAGACATTACTAATCAATCCAGTTCTCAATGATGACTCCTGGTACTTCAAGCATATGGCATGTGTCATGCAGGAGCCTGCTTGGCATTCCTGGCTTAAGGACACAAAATGTCAGAAAATGCCAGGGCAAAGTGGCAGCAGACCTGGTCTGTGGGAGGGCCCTGGTGCAGATGCTGTAGAGCTTCAGCATCTGAGAGTCTAGGTGGACCACTTGGAGAACCTGTGTGCACACACTGTTGAGAAGCAACTTCTGTTGCCATGTATATACTGAGATAAGACCATTTAGCAATTCATGTTACATAAAACTGCAAGCCAATATAAGGAATTATTTGCAGAAATTTATATGTTGAGAATTTTGTGTTTTTATTTATTCATAATTTTAGACTTGAGTAGTATGGCTGTTTCATTTCCATGCCTCTCTCTTCCTTTTCCAACTCTCCCTGTGCCTCTCTTACCCTCTCTCAAATCTGTGACTTCTACAATTATTGTTTTATACTGACGCATATACAATCTTCTGAGTCCATTTGTTATTGCTCCTATGTATGTGAGTTTAGGCATGACCACTTGAGATTGGACAACCCACCAGGGTTTGTTCTGGAGTACACTGATTATCCATGTCTTAGCAGCCATTAGTTGCTTATAGCTCCTTATGTAGGGGTAGAACCTTTTGAGAATTTCATCAACCATGTAGGATGTTAGCTGGAGTTGTCGCTGAGCAGGTCTTTGTTTGGCAGCCATATTGTTATGGTTTCCCAGATGTGGCTCCCTCCCGTATATAGAGGGCGCTCTCCTTAAGTGACATTCTGACCTCCTGGCTTTTATACCAATTTTGCCCTTTCTTCTGTCATGTCCCCTCAGGATTAGGTATAGGGGTTGTATGTAAATATATGAACTGGTAATGAATATCACTGGTTGTAGCATGAGTCTTAAAAGTTCTTATGAATAAAATCAAACCTGAGGCCAGTTATTGGGGTGAACACTGGAAGGTCAGAGAGACAGAATAAGCCACAGCTATCTCACCTCACCGGATCCTCAGCTGGTCTTGCTTCCTCAGACTGGAGGCCTCTGTGTCCTCATATCCGAATGGGCCTCAGCTGAACTGCTGCTTCTTGAAAGCCTAAATGCTTAACCAGGCCAAATGCTTCTCCAGGCCAAATGCTTCTAGTTTCTGGTCCTCACGCTTTATATACCTTTCTGCTTTCTACCACCACTCCCTGGGATTAAAGGTGTGGGTCACCATGCCTGGCCGTTTCCAATGTGGCCTTGAACTCACAGAGATCCAGAGGGATTTCTGTCTCTGGAATGCTAGGATTAAAGGCATGTGCTACCACTGCCTAACCTCTGTTTAATATTGTGGCTGTTCTGTCTCTGACCCCAGATAAGTTTATTAAGGTACACAATATTTTGGGGAACACAATACCACCACAACTGGTAATTAAATATCCTCTGTAATATGAGCAGTTGTGTATTTTTATAATGCTGTCTATCTGCTACAAATAGATGCCTTGGTAATCAGGTAAGATATGTATTTTCCAAGGCCAATTAATGTGTTGTTTCTGCAGAGATAATTTTGAGATTAGAAATAATCCTGAAATCAGGCAATTTAGAGACTAGAATAGCAGTATTAATACCACTAACACCCTCCCTGTATCCTTCCATTATGCACAAATATAAATGAATAAGGCTAAGCTTGATGGGCATGAAAATGGTAATAAATAACCTATTAATCAAAAATCAATTATGCACGATTTTATTTTCACTTTTAAATGAGCTATATGAATAATAACAGAGATCACAATGCATTATTATTTTAATGACAGTTTTATTTATAACATCATAAACATTAAATGTGAAATCTAAATTAACTTATCAAAACTTGATAATGAAAAACACAACTGTTAATAAGGACAGAGTTTATTTCTTTTTATTTGGGTTTAGGAGCTATTGCTGTGAAATGGTCTTGTTCTTAAGTAATTTGTGGCATATGGGATTGAGTTGTGTGTAATTACAGGAGGAAGTTGCTGGGTTAATGTACTGTGAGGGACACTAGAAAAACTCCCCTTGAGTAAATTAATTCCCAGGTGGAACTTTCCAAATTTCCAAATTTCTCAATGAATTATCTAGCTAATGAATTAACAAAGAGCAATTCTTTGGATTTACCTCCATCATCCATATTTACACTTTGAAAGCTACATTCAGAAGGGAGTAGGAAAGTGTAAAAATACGGATCAACAACCTGCATAAAGGCAAGAAATTCCAGACAAAAAGAGTTTAAATGTTTCACCAGGCCTTTTAGATTATAGCATGAAAGTTTTTGAAGGGATAAACAACAGCCTCCAATTGTGGCAATAAACATATGCATAAAAATACATATATACAACATAGGATACTTTTTATTATCTTGTAATACATTTCAATATGCCTTCATAATGTATTATAAGCATTTATGTCATCAATATTTAGCATAAAGCAAAGCAGCTTAAATGTTTTACAGCTTCTGTTTAACCTTGGTCTCTTTAAATCATCTTTTTTTTCATTGACAATAGATTTTTTTTCACATAATAAATCCTGATTAGGATTTGCTTTCTCTCAACTCCTCACAGTAATGTTAAGAAAAATATAATATAGAAATCATAGGGAGAAAAGGTGCTTCCTTTATGAGATATAAGAGCAACACATATCCATGTATACAAAGATAAGTATTTAGAATGCAGTTAAGAACTATACTGGCTTAAGAAAGCTGCAATAATGCACTCTCCTCTATGATCCTTGACCTCACCAGTCTTGCATAGCTTCCTATGTTTACAGTATCATGGATCGTTCTTTCCCATTTAGAAAGGTTTGCATCCAATTAAACAGCTGTTCACTAACATCACGATAATTGCCACTACTGTACCACTGTGCCTTTTGGATATTGTGTTATGCTGTTCATTGTTAACTTCTATAAATAGCACAGTTGGTTAGGACTATTGAGTTATATATATTGATATATATATATATATATATATATATATCAGCCATATACTGGCACTCTACTCCTAAATAGAATCTTGGACCTTAGGGATAGTCAGGATGAAGAAACCCTGCGTCTGTGTTTTTCATATTTGCTATGTAAACAGGAGGACCTGGAGATCTGAGTTTGGATCCCTAAGACAGCACAAAAACAGGCTAGCATCTGAAATTCCAGGGTCTGTGGACCAGGAGGTGAGTGGACACAGGACAAGAGGATCCCAGTGAATCCCTCGCTAACCAGCATAACCAAAAAGATAATATGGAGGGATATAGAGGGTAATACCCTACGCAGAATATGGCCTACAATCATATATGTATGGCTGAGAGTACTCCCTACCCAACATACATATACAACACCAGAGAGAGAGAGAGACAGAGAGACAGAGACAGAGACAGAGACAGAGAAGGGGAGACAGAGAGAGAAAGAGAGATCATAAGGCAAAAGGAAAGACAGCCGTGGTTGAAACATCATTTGACAGAAGTTTTACCCACCATGTCTAAAGGTTTTTCAACTGCTTTTCTATCCTGCTGAAAATGAATCAGTTGCCCTTTGTTTGTTAATGTAGGGAAGTTTAAAATTGGAAAATTTGATTTCCATTTAATTTTAGTAAGATTGCTTTGTCAGTGATAAAACTGTTAACGTGTAAACTTGATTAAAATATTTTTTTCAACATTAGACACTTTAATTCAGATTTGGGTCTGTGATACATTAGCTATCTCTGCAACTCGACACAATTTTCTAAAACAATGTTCTCTAGTCCATCACTCCTTTGAAACAAATGAGGTATGCTTAGGTAGGAGATTTCTGTGGATGCTTTCAACTTTATTACACTAATGTAAATCTTGGCCCGCACATGAGAAATTTATCATTACGTCCCTTGTCCTATATCTAGATTCTTCTACCACTGGTGATGACTGTGACTCAGCATCCACTTGACTATCGTTCATCACAGTATAAATAGTCTGCTATTTGTCACCTCAATTTGCCTTGAACCTTTTTAATGCTATCATTCATAATGAAGATGCTGATGACAAGGCTTTTACCTGTGTGATATTATCATAATTATCCTTATTCTGTAGTAAATGACTCTATTTAATATTTAGTAGAATATTTAAGATGGGTACTGTTTTAAAAATTAAGAGTTCAAAACAGTAATTCGGATAATTATTTACACAGCTAAATTTGCATGCTAATATTTATAATTCATCTTTCCATTTCTGTCTGAAAATATCTAGGAAAGGTATGCATAGTTTTCAAGCAAATGTATTTCTGCATATTAATGTAGTGCTGGGAACGCACGGTATGCCTACATACTAACATGCCCCAATTAAATAAATGATATTGCATTAAAATTCAATTATATTTCATATAGTCATTATATTAAAATGCTATAAATATCTCAATTAAATACTGTATTCTTTATCTCAAGTTTATCATTCAACAATTGCCTATACAACAAAATAAAACTTATTGCTGAAAGTAGTATCCTGTAATAGCGAATGGTTTCATTCTCCTTTTCTATTTTAGTTATATTGATTAATCTTACCTCTTCTTTCCTTACCATTACTGTCTGCCCTCCTCCTGTCCCAAAAGGTATTTCTATCATTCATTAATTTTATGGTACACTAATACTAACTCGAATTTCCTGCATGACCAAAGATTTTGATCTCTTTGAAAGTAATTCCTCCTATCCTAGATTCTATCAATAAGCAGTAATTCAGAGGTGAAGGGCAGATCCATTTTAGCCTCTCACCTTTTTCTGGCTGACTGTTGATAGGGACGACCCTGTTTGAGACTAGTAGAGGTAACTATCATTGAAGAGAATTGTATGGAGTCTTGGGAACAGCTTCCACAGCCTCTCACTCTATATTCTACTTCTTATAGACTTCCCTTCAACTTCTTCTGCAATGTTTCCTGACCCTTAGAGGGAATAGTAGAAGGCAGTTGTTCAGGATTGACCGAAATTCTTCACTTAGCTCCATCTAAGGCATCCAAAACTCATGGAATTCCCCACTGTTCAGTGAACATAAAGGCACCTCAGAAAATGGCGTCAATTGTGGACTTTATCCAAAGAGATTGCAACAGAGAAATAATTAATCTAAAGTCCTAATGGCAATTTTTTAAATACTAAGATGAAGTAACTTAGAGAGGCAGAGAAAACAGATTGTATCATTTATGCAACTGTTGAAAAGGGCAATTTTAAAACTCATGCTAACTCTAAATTTTGTAATCAATCCTTTGTTCATTCTGATCAAGTTAAAGGTATTTTATAAGCACAACACAGTCATCAAAACACTGACTATGTTGTAAAAAAAAAAAGTCAACTGTATTTCCACAGTAGTTTGTTTAACATTTCAAATTCGGTTGTTCATTCTCTGAATTTAACAAAGATTGTTGTTGAAACAGTGAAAGTTAATATAATGTGTAGCAAATATTTGTCCTATAAGGACACATCAGAGAAAGATGTAGAAAAAGGGAGATGTATAAAAGAGGCAAAGAGAACATGGATCATAAAATGATAAAATGTTATTCATGAAGTCTAGCACTGTACTGTATTGGTCAGTTTTTGTCAACTTCCCACAAGGTAGAATCATATGGAAAAAGGAACCTCAATTGAGAAAACACCTCTGTCAGATTGGTTCATATGTAAGTATGGGAATATTTTCTTGATTAATGATTCATGTGGGAGGACTGAGTGTATCAAGGGCGGTGCCACCCCTGGACAGGTTGTGGGGGTGGTGTAAGAAAGCAAGCTAGCCACAAAAGAGGTGGGAATGCTTGGGGAGGAGCTGGACACAAGAAAGACAATGATTGAAATGTATCCTATGGAAAAACTTTAAATAAAACAGTATTTACAGGTATTAAATAAAGACAGAAAACTGAGCAAACTATGAAGATAAAGTCAATAAGAAACTTTCCTCTATGGCTTAAGCTTCAGTTCCTGCTTCCAAGGTTCTGCCCTGGTTTCTGTCAATGGTCTGTGAAATTGTATGTAAGCCAAATGAACTTTTTCATCCCCAGATTGCTTGTTTTCTTGGTGTTTTCTTTCCTCAATAGAAACAAAATTAGAACAATTATGTACTTGTAGTTAATATAGCACTATAAACTCGTTAAGTTTTGATGTATTGCAGTGAATAAATACTGAGTGTTGAAATAGGGTAGTAAAACACTACTGACCTGTAAAGAGATGTCAGATAAGCAGCTCAACATCTGGCATATTATCTGCTCTTGATCAAAAGAAAACACTGTTCTGTGGTATAACCATCTTTCTGCCTTGCTTTTGCTATTGTGAGCAAAGCAACTCTTTTCCTCACAGTCACTTACATTTGGTATTGTCATATTATTTCTGAGAAACAATTTTTGAGTATTGTAATTCCTAAGTATCTTTCAAACATTACATATGCTTGAAGAAAATGCAGATACGCTACTTTCTACAAATTCTCTCTGGTGCAAAACAATATGTAAGGAACCCAAGATTATGAGAAGTGAAAAAATAAAATAAAATAAAGTACACAGAATCTAGGTGAAAATACTCACTGTATAATTAGGTTGAAGGACAAATGAACCTGTAAGGTTATTTTAAAACAAGAGGAAAATTAGCAAGGAATAAGAAGAAATTAAAAGAAATAATCGCTCTGTGATGTGTGAGGAAATGGATTTAGATTTGAAGAGAACTGGAAGCATCAGTGACTGTTTTTTGTTGTTTTGTTTTGTTTTTGCTTTTGTTTGTTTTGTTTTGTTTTTTGAGACAGGGTTTCTCTGTTTAGTTTTGGTGCCTGTCCTGGATCTCGCTCTGTAGGCCAGGCTAGCCTCGAACTTGCAGAGATCCACCTGGCTCTACCTCCAAAGTGCTAGGATTAAAGGTGTGCTCCACCACCACCTGGCACAACTGTGACTTTTTGAGAAAATATGAATTCCAGTGCGGTGTACAAAAGGGAATTTAAATTATACTTGAAATATGATCTTAATTAGAGTAAACATAGCACAAAAACTATAACTACTTTTTAAGACCAGCTAATACAATTCAAGATTTTTTCTTAAATATTTGTATAATTTGAAGATTCAGAAATGTCTCTAAAATGACAAAAATTATTGGCAATAGCATTTTACTATGTTCTCTAATTACTATGCCGTAGAAGCAGATTTTCTAGGAACACACCATGAATTTCTCCAAAAGAAGTTGAGTTTGGCTTTTTACTACATTTTGTAGGTGATTATATACTGTAATAACAGCATCAGAGACAAAGCAATAAATGATACTTCTATTTTTTCTAACATCAATTTCTTAGTAGTTATATTTATTTCTATTTTATATTAACAATACTCACACTCTTGAACTAAAATCAGAAAGTGCTTTTCTCTAATTGATATAATTGTATTTTTGTAAGTCTAACAATTAATTTAAAATACTATTCACCACAGAATAATTATATTTAATTCATGAACTATTAGAAAATCATAGTCACTAAATTTAGCTAAGTATAAAATGACAGAAAATAAAACTGAGTATCAGCAGGGCGTTGGTGGCGCACGCCTTTAATCCCAGCACTCGGGAGGCAGAGCCAGGTGGATCTCTGTGAGTTCGAGGCCAGCCTGGGCTACCAAGTGAGCTCCAGGAAAGGCGCAAAGCTACACAGAGAAACCCTGTCTTGAAAAACCAAAAATAAAATAAAATAAAATAAAACTGAGTATCATAGAATTATTTTCAATATTATTGAATAAACTCAGCTAATGCTCTTAATTGATTCATTAAAAGAAAACTTCATGTTGGATACAAGTTAATTATATTCCTTTAGTTTTAAATTTTTCTCATACTTGTAAACTGAGAAACTCAAATGTGTAATCAATGATTTTGCTAATATTGTCCTATCTCAGTAACTAAAAGATTTTTACAGTCATATGATAATTTAGACAATGAATAATACAGAAATGACAATATTAGACCACTTGTTAGCATCCCTCAGAAACACTTGAAGGGCTTGATAAAACAGAATGGCAACCTGGGGATATCCACTCAGTTTGTCTAGAGTGGTGCTGAAGAACTTGTACTTACAGCATGGTTTTGTGTGGTGCTAATTCTGCTTCTCTTTTGAGAACAATTAGTTACTGGACTATTAAAATAACATTTCCAATTGGCAAGCAAAACAAAGAACAATGATTCCAATAGTATTAGACAGTGATTTATGGGTGTGTACATATACCATAGCAGTTCTCAAAAATATCTGTTACGGTTTCATACCTCACATTAAGAAATCTTATCACAGTAAACCCTTTAAGAAACCAAAGAGGAAAGAGAAATGAATAAAAAAGTTGGCTGAGGTGCAAATACATGATAAAAGACAGGAAACTGAGTTTCAGTAATAATCTTATTGCACCTACTACACATACCTACTTTATTTTGTTATTGGAAAATAGGGTCTCATGATTCATACTAGACCTCAAATCCATCATGTAACAAAAAATGGCCTAAAATTCAGAATTTCGCTACCTCTGTTTCCCAACTGCCTACATTATAAACATCTGCTATGATATGGTTAATCTATTTTATTTTCTTTGAAAGATTTATGTGACTATATATTTGATATCCTATATATGATATTTGTGATGTATGTGATGAATATATGCACACAGAGATAATGCCATATGTCTAAAAGAGCCATACTTTTAGGTAAAAAATTAAGCTAATAGATACCATTCTTTCTGTAATATTTTATCTAGTATATCTGACTCGCTATTTCAAGTTGACTTAATGAGTAGTCATCTGGATACAAGGATTAGCATTTAGTTATAGGCCCATGAGGTCTTTGCTCACACACAGTTAACTGTTAGCTATATCAGTGCTGTGTAGGCACAGTGCTTTTAAGTTCATGATCTCAGAAAGTTTATTCCATCATGACAGAGGAATGTGAGGTCAGTGAAGTTCACAATACAGTAGGTGAGGAAGCAAGAAGAGTTTCCATCCTTAAAGGATTTCTTTTCCATTTACCATCATTGCATCCACATTTGTTACTATGAGCTCCTGGTTGTCATAGACATACATTACTTAGAAGACAACACTTGATAGACCCTCTCACCATCTGCTGCCTCTTATTGTCTGCCCTGTCTTGCATAATGTTAATGTTCCTGAAAAATTAATTGGATGGTATTAATGTCTTAACTTATGACTAAACACTTGGCCTTCACTTACCCTCAGAATCTTGTGCTGTTGTACACGTCTGCATTCACATCTATCTTCTGCAGAGAGGACTTTTCTGATTGTAGTTGAAAGAAGCTTTTTGTCTTTGGGTATAAGAATAGATATTTAGAAGCAATGTGATCAATTTAGCTAATCAATCAATTTAGCTAAGCAACAATAATATGTTCCTTCCTGGGACCTTAAATTACTGGAGCCAGAGGTTTGTGGAAACAAGCATGGAATTCCTCATGTATGGAAATCCTCAAACCAAGCAGATGATAGTTAGTTACTCCCATGAGAGTTCTGTCTCTATTGTTCCAGACACTCAAGCATGTTTTTCAGGTTGATATACTAGGGCATAAAAATCAGAGTTCGGTAAGGTCAATGATTCCTTTACTTTCCCAACAGACTACAAAACACAATCTGGTATTATTAAGGCATGTGTCACCAGTTCCAGCTTGAATTCTCTTTATTTTGCATCCAAAATGTATGATGTCTTCAGCATTCCTGTCTTAATTCTGGTAGGCAACCAAGAAAAATGATTAGCTTGTTTATATAGTTTTCCTTTCTAGATCATTGAGTTTTCTAAAGGTGTTAAAAATGTAATGTTCATTATGAGATACATTGAGCTTTTTGCTGAGCAAGGGCATTTGTAATTTTACGGTTGAAAATGATATGCATTTGAGTGTCAAGTAGACAAAGGATTGTTAATCTTTATTTTCCACTTGAGCAGATTTAGAATTCGCTAGATGACTGGTGAATCATATTTCTGATTGAGTCAGTGAAGACATTTTTATGGAAGATTGACTATGGATAGAAATGCAAATATGAATATTTCCAGCACCAAAATTCTCAAAATTTGGGTGTCATAATGGAGAAGGAGAAGAAAACTCTAAATAAGGAGAACTTTCCCTGCACCCAAGTTCAGAATATAGTAAAATATTTATTCCATCATAATACATTTTGAGGTAGGTGTGGAGGAGAAGAGAATCAAGGAAGAGTTGGTGGAGGGGAAAAGCATGATGAGAACATATTGTATAATTTTTTTCATTACATAAAACATGTAGTAAAGGTAAAAATAAGTATATTGTATCAGTTATACTGTGTAATGTTTTGCATGTCACTTATTTTAGTTCAATTTTCAGATATAATATTTACCTGAATGCTGCTTAATGTCTACTCTCTTTATGGATGACATGAATTACATTTTTAAGCAGAGTCCCCCTTTAATTTTCCAGTGTCCAGTTACAGTAGATAAACCCTTAGAGGAATAAAGTTTCTACTCTCCTTCCATGAGGAATGAAGTTAGGCCATGAACTTCATAGAGTGCACGATAAAAATGCAAGGGAACTAGATCAGGAAAGCTGTGGATTTCTCGTCTACAGTATTCCGTTCTGTAGGCTGTGTAGTGAGTCTTTTCAGTGAGATCAAAAGTTGAGCCTACTGCACAACGTGTTTGTTTGGGTTATTTGGTGTCTGTTGCCAGTGAAATATGAAAACCTTAAAGTTTTTATTGTAACATTTATATTAACATGAAAAGTATGGGTTCATCTAAATTATTCTTTTTAAAAAGCTAGGGTAATCATTTCATTAGCCTTGGCCTTGTGCACATCAGTCCATTTTAATTTATTTAAAAAAATGAATAAATCCTTTGGTAGATTCTTTCCTCTTTTTCTTTTATTGAAAATAGTTTCTTTTCTCCCATGAGATATCCTGATTAGAGTTTCACCTCTCTTTACCACTCCCAATTCCTCCCATCTAGATCTTCTCCCTTTCTGTCTCTCATTAGAGAATAAACAGGCTTCTAAAAGATAGTAGTATAAGAAAAGAAAAGTTAATAAGATAAAACAAAAACCATCTCATCAGAACTAGACAAGGCATACAAACAGAAGAAAAGGGGCTCAAGAGAAAGCACAAGAAGCAGAGCCCCACTCTTTCACGTACTCAGATTCCCATAAAAACACTAAACTGAAAGCTGTAATATATACTCAGAAGTTCAAACCCCATGCAGGCTCTGTCCATGCTACCCCAGTCTCTGTGAGTTCAGATGAGCTTTGCTCATGTTGATTCAGAGGGATTTATATCCTTGGTGCCCTTCATCCCATCTCCTTCTTACATTCTTTTGCATCATCCTCTTCCATGAGATTTCCTGAGCCCTGAGTAGAGGGATTTGATAGTGACATCCCATATAGGATAGAGTTTTTGAAGTTCTCTCACCCTTTGCAATTTGTTTGGCTGTGGGTTTCTGTATTTTTTCCCACCGACTACAGGAGAAAGCTTCTCTGATAATGGCTCAGCAAGAAAAAAAAAAAGTGATCGATGAGTATAGCAGAAAGTCATTAAGAGTCTTTTATTGTTACTTTTTTTTAAAGAACAGAATATTTGGATTTACTCTAGGTCTTTGCGCCACTGCGCCGTTTGTCCGTGGTTCTTGATAATCCTAGTAGTGGCAGGCGCAGGCTCCATCTCATGGAGTGGACCTCAGGTCAAATCAGACATTGGCTGGTCACTCCCACAAGCTTTGTGCCGCTGTCGCCCTCGCATACCTTGTAGGCAGGACAGCACTGTAGATCAAAGAGTTTCAGGCTGGCTTTGGGGTTTACACTTCTCCTTTAGGAGCTTGCAGAGTACCTTGCTGTACCAAAGAGGCTAGAACATCAAGGTGAAGGCTTAATATATGTACTAGATCTACTTCTCCCTGTTCAGTCAGTTATGTAGGAGTTGTCCAGAAGAAGGGCCTTGCTCTCAGTTTGTGAAGAACAATCTATAGCCAAGGCAACAGCCTAGGTCTTTTAAGAATTCGCATGGGAGTCTTTTGCCTAACAAATCAATTAGATGTACCCAATTTTGGAACTGCAAGATTCCTTTGGTGCCAAGAGATGGCCACTTGGGACTCTGTATCCCTCATGATTTGACAACTTCATTTGGATCTCCTTCATATATGTATATATTTTATGAAGATTCTATTGTATTAGGTTACCATGTTACCCCTGAAATTTAGCTGCCTCTCCCTGTATTCTTTCCAGTGTCTCAACTCTCCTCCCTTCCACTCTTTGATTCTCCAATTCTATTCTCCCTATCCACCCATAACTGTCTATTCTATTTCCTTTTGCTAAGGAGAACTATGTGTACCTTATAGTCCCAATCTAACCTATGTGGATCTACAGACTGCAGCTTGGTTATGTAAAGCCTAACATCTGTCGTCTACATATAAGCAAACACATACCATATTTGTCATTCTGGGTCTGTAATATCTCACTCAGGATGCCTTTTTCTAGTTCCATCCATTTCCATGTGCATTCCCTGTTTTTCCTGATAGGTAAGTAATACTCCATTGTGTAAATGTAACACATTTCTATACCCATTTTTTTTTTCTGTTGAGGGATAGTTAGGTTGTTTCCAATTTCAGGCTATTGAGAATAGAGCAACAGTTTAAAAGTTTGAGCAAGTATCTTTGTGGTAAGGTGAAGCATCATTTGGGGATATGCACAAGAATGGTATTGCTGATCTTTCTGTAGATTCATTTCCATTTTCCTGAAGAAACTTCCACACTGATTTTTATAGAGACTGTACAATATTGCACTCCCACTAGAAATAGATGAGTGCTCTCCTTACTCTACATCCTCACCAGCATGAGTTGCCACTTATTATTTTTATTTTTTGATCTTAGTCATTCTCAGAGATATAAGACAAAATCCCTATGTGGATTTGTTTGTAGATCTCTGTGTTAATCTCTATCTACTAAAAAATGAAGCTTCTCTGATGAGACTTAAGATATGCATTAATGTATGGGTACAATGCAAATTTGTCTCAATAATGTTAAAAGTTATAGATTCCATCTTGTGAAATAGGTCTTTAGTTCAAATAGAAAGTGATTGGTTAATTTCAGTTCATTATATCTACAGTTTGTAATATATTTTAGGAAATTTCTGCAATAGTAAGTTTTCATATGATTTTTTAAGAAAGTTATTACCATTAGGTATCTCTCCTCTCTCCTGCTGCCCCCCACCCATTTAATTCTTCCTGTTACAATATTCACCACTCACCCCCCCCCTTTGCATTGCTAAGTTCTATCTCCCATTCCTTGAGAACCCACACATGGCACCTTCCAAATGTCCTGACCACTGTGGGTGTGCCACAGGAAATAAACATATCTAAGCACTCAAGCATTAGTATTTTATTTTCAATTCTCCTTTCCTAACTTTATTCACATGTCAACTATATATGAAATCAAGCACATGTTTTATTTTGGATTTTGGCAAAATCCTAACCATGAAAGTTTTTAATTTTTGCTACCCATGTAAAATAGAACAAAATGGTGGCTTTATCTAGCTGGTTGGTGGTGATTAAATGTTCTTGGCTCAGAAGGAATATAAAATAAAGACATGAAATACTCTTATTAGAACATTAATATAATTATATTGCATAAAGTAATATCTTAAAACATACATTCCCTATGATCATTTATTCTTAGTAAGTTTAAAATACTAGCTATAAAGTAATAAGAAATATGAAGATTTGTTAGAGTAGTTGAGCTTATAAACTTAAAATTTTACATTAATCTGAGGTCATTAATTGCTGACATGCTTATACTCTTCAGTTTATTATATAATACAAACTGAATTACAATTATAGACTTCATAGACCTTATGATCATTTTCATTGCTGAAAATGTACATGAATACAGATAACAGCACTAGTTAAAAGAAAAAATTAGCTTGGCCGATCACAAATTTGCACAAAATATACACTATTGTATTAAGTAAATATGTCAACCAAAAGCAAAATATATGACATTTAATAATCATTATAAATTAGTAATAACATTGTAAGCACAAATTCATGGATTTAAGTAAAACCTTGTTTAAATAAATGACATGGTCTTATGAGTCTGAACATTCAAATATGTATACAATATATTACCTAGTGCACTAAAAACTAAAGCATTTTGCTCAAGCAGACACATTCTCTAATGCTTTAAAAATCACCTTCCAATTCCATATAATGATTCTAGAATTGTCTTCGTCTTATTCTTTTCTGTCAGATAACTCAAGGAAAGAGTCTTTTTTTAGGAGCTCATAATAAAAAAAAAAAATGAGAAGTCCCTTTTCTCTATGTTTCTTTCAGTGTTAATTCCAATACTGATGCACATGCTACATAAGGCAGTTGTTCTTGTAGTTATGCCCATCTCCTTTCTTTGTTCCAAAATCACATCACTAGTTGCATTACCTTGTAATCTCTATTCATAGACGTTGCAACTACAGGACCAAAGGCTACAGACCTAATGGAGAGTCTGGGTCCCAGTTCTCTGCTGCTCTTAGTAATACTAATAACATTTTTTTCCAAATAGACTCAGGAATTCTAGCTGGTTCATGCAGTTATACCAATTGCAAAGCCGGTATTTCTTTCCTTTCTGCCATTTCATTCTTCCTATTTCCTATATATTGTTAAACTGTTCTTTATATAGAAATCATGGTGAAAGATAATAACATGTGTATTCCTCACGTTAGGTGACAGGAATAACAGAAGTCACAAGTCTCAAGAAAGGTATGTTAATATCTGAGTCCTTAGAAAGAGGCCTAGATTTCGAGTGCCATAGTAGTGTGTAACACGCTTTAGAAAGAGAAGTAACAATAACCAAATACTTGTGGGTAAGGAAAATTGTATGGATAGGCTAAATACAAAAGAATATATATGCTTAAAACTAAACTTGGCAAGTCTAAGAATTAAAGGGTTTGTTGATAGCTCATTAAGAAAGTTAAATTGCTCTATAATGAAATACAAAGTTAAGTAATGGGCAGAGCACAGATAGAGAACCCATGTGATTAATAAGTAATATTTTCATTGAAGTAATGAGAGTCTTGAAAGGTGGGATTTGGTTGGAAAGAAGGCTTACTGGATAAGAGCATTTGCTGTTATGGAAAGAACCAGGACTTGGTTTCCTGTACACATACACAGTGACTCACAAACATCTGTAATCCCAGTTCCAGGAAATTTATAAATCCTAAAGAATTGTATCCATCAAGATGACTATTGAGTTGTTGTATATAAAAGTTTTTCTTTCTGGCCAGGCGTTGGTGGCACACGCCTTTAATCCCAGCACTCGGGAGGCAGAGCCAGGCGGATCTCTGTGAGTTCGAGGCCAGCCTGGGCTATCAAATGAGCTCCAGGAAAGGCGCAAAGCTATACAGAGAAACCCTGTCTCGAAAAACCAAAAAAAAAAAAAAGTTTTTCTTTCTGAATTTCTTTGAGTCATGACAATTGTTACTTTGACAAGTTATATCTATGGGGGAATATCTGAGACTGACATAAAATATATTGGAGATTTATTGTCTATTGAAATAGAAAACTTTAAGTGTCAGAGTATTTTTATGGCTTTAGCATGATACTGAAATTACAATACTACTTGCAGAAATGAGATAGTGTGTTCAAAAGTAATTCCAGGAAGACAAGATGAGGGAAATATAAGGAGGAAGAGATTTGAATTTTTATTGTGCTGAGTTAGCAGTAATGGTAGGATACTTAAACAGAAGTCATCACATAGGCAGGTGTGAAATACGTCCATCCATCATTGTAGGATATAAAAAAAGACAGATGTGTGAAGAATACTGAAGTAAAAAATACTGAAGAAAAAATTCTACTGTGGTGGTATGGAAATTACAGGGGTTTTTTTTCC
>CABHPH010165131.1:0-14406 GCA_902168325.1 Peromyscus nudipes | reverse complement strand
TCTTGGAATGATGGCATTGTTGTGATTCATAAGCATTTGTATCTGGGTAGGACTATTAGTTGCTTCCCTCCCTTGTAAGTTTGCATAGCTTTTTTCTGGTACCATGGAAGCTAGACCACAGACAGGAGACTTTCAGGTTAAGTCCACCTCAAATTATCCAAGTCCTATGTCCTAGATGTTCAATGTCTTCAACAGTAAAGGCTTTAACTTCAACTCAGAGAAACAACCAAGGACTACACCACTAGCCTATATTATTTGGAGAGTCAGTCATTTGGAACACTATGACCAACCATTTGAGAGGAGGTACCGAGGCTTTTATTAGTCCATGATTCTTGTGGGTATCATTGTAATTCCAAGTGGCATAACTTAGATATACACATATATCTCTATATAGATACAGATATATATGTATGTATTAATATGAGATGAATGTATCAAACAATGTTGGTACTGTTCTTCATCCCTCCTTCCCCTTCTGCATTGACATCTCTTTACCCTCCCCAGTTGATCCCTCCTCCTTGTTTTTCCATTTCCCACTTCATATCCTGCTATTCGTCTCTCAAGCTCCCCCCACATCTCCCCATCCTACGGTCGCTGTATTCTTCTGTGGTTTCTGTGGTTACTCCATGTTGTATACACACATCTGAGGACTTAGAGCTATGAACCAAAGAAGAGAGCTAACACATGGTGTTTGTCTTTCTGAGTTTGGCTTACCTCACACAATATAATCATTTAGGTCCCTCCATTTACCTGAAAAGGTCCTGATTTTGTTTGTCTTTACAGCTGACTAGTATTCCACTGAATATATGTACCACATTTTCAATATCAATTCGCTGATTGAAGCATATTTAGGTTGTTTCCATTCCCTAACTGTTGTGAACAGAGTAGCAATGACCATGGCTGAGCAAATATCTGAGGAGTAGGGTATCTAGTCCACTGCACATATGCCCAAGAGTCATGTAGCTGGATCATATAGAAGATTAAATTTAGTTTTTGAGGATCTTCACTGATTCTTGAAATGCCTCTTTCTATTCTAAACAAGTGGCAAACTCATTTTAGTGTAGCTTAATCATAGAATACATTATATATGTTTATATACATATATTTATGCAAATATATACATATATATATATACAAAATGGAAGTGGATGCAAATTTTATTTATAAAATACTATAATATAGGACTTCATGAAATGTTTCATTTTTGTCCAGTTAATGAGCTAACGTGCTGTATGGAATAAAATTCTCTTAAAATATTAAGGTTTATTTCCTTTATGTATACTGAGTTTTGTCTGGTGGTCCTCTAAAGAATAAGGTAATGATGACAAATTAAAAAAGATAAATTAGTGTAGGTAACTGGTCGTTGTCTATAAAAAGACTTTAAGGAATACAAGAACACCATCAAAAGATACAAAAGATTCTTTGTATGTATTTGGATGGATAAAATTATATTTTTATCTTTAGAAGGTTTTTCTTTTTAAAGTTTATTTGTATTAATTCCTTTTAATTTATCAAATTTGTTCTCTGACAATTTTACACATATATAATATACATCCTGACCATTTTTCAACCTCCACTCAACCTTATTTCCTTATTAACCCTGTCTACTGCCATTCTTCTCTACAAATCTCTCCCATACATTCATGTCTATTGTTTTGTTTTTAAACCCGATGAGTTTAACCATGGCCATCTGTGTGTCGATGGGTTTGTACTTAACTATTGAAGCCATGTGGGCTTAGACATGAGTACACAACTAAAAACAATTGTGCCTCCTCTCCCAGAATCTAATAATACTCTAAAGTTGAGCAGCAAGTGGTAGCATCCCATGGGCCCCTCCCAATAAATGAATGATGGCAGGACCTGTCTTATGTGGGCCTACTGAAGGTAATTGTAGGTGTTATGAGTTCACCATAGTTCTGTCCAGTCTAGACTAAGGCATGACATAGCATTTTACCCTATCTTCTGGTTCATAAATACTTTCCACCCCATATTCTTCAATGTTCCCTGTGCCTTAGAGGAGATGTTAAAAATATATTGTTTAAAGCTGAGCCCTCAACCTTCACTTGTTCACAGAACCTCAAGCAGCACTCAGTCTTTGCATTCACTAACATTCACATCCAGTTTTACCACCAGATATGACACTTCTGACCTCCACAGTCACCTGCATTCACTGTGAGTACCCATAAACATGCACACACACACACACACACACACACACACACACACACACACTTTTAAATATATCTTAAAAGTGTGTTAACAGGAATACTTTACTAAAATTAATCAGAGATGAAGAGCAGGAAGAGAAAAAGATAAAAGCAGGAGGAAACAATGATAACTGCTGTGGAATAATCCTCTTGTACATTGTAAAGATTTGTCACTCAAATTGGTTTAATAAAACACTGCTTGGCCAGTAGCCAAGCAGGAAGTATAGGCGGGGCAACCAGATTAGGAGAATGCTGGGAAGAGGAAAAGCAGAGCCAGATGAAGCAAGATGAGAATGCTTCAAGATACCAAGCCATGTGTCTAAGCATAGATAAGAATTATGGGTTAATTTAAGTGTAAGAGCTAGTTAGTAATAAGCCTGAGCTACCAGCCAAGCATTTATAAGTAATATTAAGCCTCCAAGTAAGTCAATTATTTGGAAAGCAGATGCTGGTTATTTGGGAACAGGCAGGAAGGAGAGAAACTTCTGCCTACAGTTAACCATATTAGTTGGAAAGACTTAAAAAGATCAATGTCTTTCCAAAGGTACAACAACAATAACAAAAAGATCAGGCAAAGTTACCAAGGTTAGAACTTTTCTGATAAGAGGGATCTATCAGTTCAGCAAGAAGACAAAACAATATATATGCATATGTATATGTATATGTATATGTATATGTATATGTATATGTATATGTATATGCATAACAATATAATGCCAAAGTGTAAAAAGTACAAATTAATGGAGTTCAAGGACAAATGGATAAATGTTTAGAGCTGGAGGGTTTGGTTTCCCTCTATCAGAAATAGATTAAGCTAGAAAACAATAAAGTACCTAAGGGTGTGGGTGAACCAAGCAAACATCACCATCGATCAATTCAACACAAAAGCCTGATTTGTACATGAATCACTGAACATATGTAATATTCCCAAATTCACATGCATAATTCATGAACACAGACCATGTGTGGACACTGAAAACCCTCAATAAATTTTAAAATCAGACATCCTATATTGTCTGCTCATAGAATACAATGTAGATAAAGAAGAAATATATAACAGAAAATCACTGAATAGCCCTCAAATTATTGCTGATTAAGCAGATATCCTATTAAATTTGATGCTAACTCAACATAAGCTAGAATCATTTGGGAAAGGAGATTCTCAATTGAAAAAATGCCTCTAAGATTTGCCTGTGGATGAGCTTCTTGTGCACTTTCTTGATTGGTGATTAATGGAGGATATGGGCAACTCACTATAGGCAGTACCCTCCCAGAGAGACTCATGGTCCTGAATGCTACAAGAAGATGGGGGGGGTGGCATGAGAATCAAGCCTTTAAGTAGCATGTCTCCCTGGCCTCTGCATCAGCTCCTGCCTCCAGTCCATGCCCTGACTTCCCTTGGTGATAAATACTCTCCTCTCAAAGTTGCCTTTGGTCATGGTGTTTTATCACATTAAAATAGAAAAACCTAAGACAGCAGTAATATATAACAGATACATTAAAGAAGTAGCAAGAAAATTTAGAAATATTTTGAGATAAATAAAATTAATACATTCCACAATCTGTAGGGTGCAGCAAAAGTAATACTCAAAAGAAAAGACAGAATTAAATACATGCATGAGGAAGAAAGACAGAAAATCACTCACCTCATTTTCTCTCTTAGGGAAATAGTAAAATGACAAATTTAATTTATATTTACCAGAGCAAAAGGAATTAAAATTACATCAGAAATCAAGACATTAAAAGTAAGATACCAACACAAAAAAGCAACAAAATCTAAAGCTAGATTTAGAAAATATCAGTGATATAGTGAATCCTCTCACTAAGTTGTGTAGGGAAACACATGCTTTAGGAATGTCAAAGAAACATCACATAACTACACAAGCATTAAAAGGATAGTCAAGGAATTTTATGAAAAATCACAGATTTGACAACTATATAAAATGAAAAATTTTATTCCATCAAGATATACAAGAATCATAGAAGTAGAGAAGAGAAACCATGAATGAGGAGAAATAAAAGTTTCTAACACATACAAAGAAGTTTTAAAATTCAACAATAAGAAAACAAAAACCTGTTTTAAAAAAAATAGACAAAATATTCAAGTAAGTACCTCAGTAAAGAAGATGCCCAGCTGGTAGAGAAGTAGCTGAAGAGATTTTCAATGCCATATCATTATAATATTACAAATTAGAACCATACCAAGCTACCAGTAAAAATCTATTAAAATGACCAAAACCATAACATCACCAGCACCATGTGCTGTCTGGGATGTGCAGTAAGGACACTCTCATTCACTCCTAATGGAAATGCAAAATAGCACAGCTGCTTTGGAAGACAATTTAATCTTTTTTTTAATCTATAAATATCCCAGCCATATAATACCTCAATGACATCCTTGGCATTTCCTCTCCTGAACTGCAAGAGCACAGTGATTCATCACAGCCTAACTTAAAATGGCCAAAGCTTGGGAACATTGAAGATGTCCTTCAATGCAGATGTCATAAAAAAAAGAACTTATTAGAGTGTATAATTAACATAAGTTAATGAAAAACAAATTTTAAAAATATGCTCCTCAGTAGATAAATGCACACACTCTGGTCCATACAGATAGCAGAACATAATGTGGTGCTGAAATGATCTCTAAGGTTGTGATAAAAGATGATACTAAATGCATATTACTAAATAAAACATTAATCTAGATGAGCTACATACCAGATTCTTCAAATTGTGTAATATTTTTGGAAAAAGAAAAGCTGTGGAAACAGTAAAATACTGATAGGTACCAAAATTTAAGAGGGAAAGAGATACAACTAGATAAAGTACAGAGGATTGGGGGAGGGCGATGAAACTGCACAGTGTGACACAGTAGAGCAGTGCTTCTCAATCTTCCAAATGCTTTGACCCTTTAATACAGTTCCTCATGTTTTGGTGATCCCCAACCATAAAATTATTTTCATTGCTACTTCATAACTGTAATTTTGCTACTGTTATGAATAGTAATGTAAATATCTGATATGCAGAATATCTGATATTGGACCTCAAAGGGGTCAGAGCCCACAGGTTGAGACCACTGTAGTAGACTATGAATTTTTCAAATGTGGAATACCAATACCAAAGCCTGATGCAAATTAAGGGTCTTTGGTCAAAATGGCATTCAAAGTATGTGATAATGACATTCAAAGCAGATTTGGTTGTGACATTCAAAGCAGACTCAGTAGTTGTGTGGTCCTTTTTCATAGAGAACAGTTGCTTCTACATGAGGCCAGGTAACACAAAGGAAATCTCTCTATCTACCACATAAAATACTTTGAGTATAGGAGTGCTATTAGTTTTTGCCTAATAGTTTAAAATCTACTAAAAACAGTTTAAAAGAAATGCTTAATTTTTCAGTGGAAGCAATGTATCTAAGAATCATTTTTTTTTCAGATTTAATGCCACAATCATTGAGTTGAATTTTCAGTATATGTACATTATAATAAAATTTATAATGTTAAAAACAGGTTTTTTCTTCTGAGTTTTCAAAATAAAAATTTTTCATCAACTATTTTTGATGTGTAAAATTTTATGAGACTTTCATAAGTCAAGTAATGTTAAATCAAAAATAGGGGCTCACAGTATCTGAAGTCTATGCCCTCACCCAAGTGGAAAGTGAAATTTACAACAAGTTTTCTTTATGCGCTAGACTTTCTGAAACATTCTGCAGAGCCATAAAAGGACTGAAATTGGTGTTTTGTTCACTAAACGAATATGGAATGAACAAAACAAATAGATGTCATTGCACATCAAGACTTCATATGCAGAAGCAGTACCCCCTGAATGGTGCAGTATCAGTGGCTAAACACCTGCTTCCATGTGGCCAGAATCATGCACACTGTGATGTAGTAGCAAAGGACAGAGGCTCTGAAGCTTTGAGGAGAAGGAAGAAACAAAGCATTGAATATGAAGATCAAGTAATATTTCAGGATGAGTGAAACTGGAAGCACAGTCAGAATTGATTTAAATGTATTTCATCTTTAGTGTTTACTTTATTATATACACTGGAAAAATAAAACGGAACAAAATCAAAGTTTAAATAAATGGAGCCATGGTTTCTCTACTTATTCGCAAGGGTTCAGATCACACATTTCATTCTTAGTTATCATAAAGAAAGTGAAGATAGAGTATAAAACTATAATTGTTCTGTGAGTCTATTCTATCAATATTATACATGTATTGGCACACATATTTATATATGCATATGTAATGAATGTCACTGAGTAGATTCAATACAAAATCGAAATGTATCTATATATGTACATATGTATTTTAAAAGTCTAATGTATAAGTAACAAAGTTTCATGATGATTATGTCTCAGGAATCACAATCACTTTATTATGCTAACCATCTCTCCTACCTCATAGATATTTTGTTTACATTTTCCAGTGATCATGCAATAAATTTATCATCATAAAAAATAATTTACCAAGACAGTCATTTAAATTTTCAAATGTACATAGTACCAAAATAATTATAGTCCACCACGAAATTTAGAATATTATCTAAAATCATGATGAATGGATAGTAGGAAGATAGTTTATGTCATACTGTTAAAAGATAGGAATTTATGGTGAAATTAATCGTAAAAAAATTGTAAAACCTGATAATTGGATGATTCTATTACATACAGTATAACCATTGCAATAACTTTTAATCAATGCCATTTGAAAAGAAAAAGAAACAAGCACAAACAAAATTAAGGTACTTGAGGTTTTTCCTAAATGTCTACAAATACTGAAAAGTAAATAATAGCGGGAAAAGGGAGCTATTTTGTTCCTTGCATATTTAAACACCATTTTACTTCTAAACTCTTTGATGATTAGGAAAAAAATCTCTTGACCTAGGACTTAGAGCAGATCATCCCACAGGAGCATGTCATCGTTCTCTGTGATCCATTTGTCTACCTCAGCTGGAGGACTAAGAAAAGATTCTCCTAGTTTTTATTAACTCAGTATGATTTTTAAAATGCAGTGGCAACATTCATGATTCTGATGCAAATCTAATTAGATGCATTCATTTACTTTTATGAGTTTGATAATAATGCCAACATTTGGAATGTGTTTTCATGCTTAATAATGCACATCACTTTCTTCTCCAAGGCAGTGCCTAAATAATAAGGCATCTAGGCATGTTAACAAAAGAACTCATTTAGTTAAAACTCCAAATGTTTTAGAACTTTTTAATGTACAGATTCTCTCTCTCTCTCTCTCTCTCTCTCTCTCTTTCTCTCTCTCTCTCTTTCTGTGTGTGTGGTGTGTGTGTGTTAGAGATCTATTGATAAATTAGTAATCTACTAAAAAATCTGGAACTTAACTCATCCTTGATAGCAAGATGTGCATATATGTTCATAAGGGTTAAAGGTAAATATAGATACACATTTCAACAAAACTTCATATGTATAATTATACATCAGATTGCTACAAAATGCTTATTTTCCAATTTAAATTATATATGAAAATCTATTTGTAGACTTCCAAACCATTTTAATTCACTACATACAATTTTTCACAACTCAAAACCTTTGTATTTGATCCACTTTTATTCTTTATTGAGTAGGAAGGGGTGAAAGTACACACAGCTATTAAAGCCTATTAAGAGTCTGTGCCTCACAATTACCTCTGCTCAGTGAAGCTCCGTACTGTGGAAATTTTTCAATCATGTCACAAAAGACACTATAAGAAAACCACCTTTGTGAAACATCTTTCTGTTTCTCATTTGTGGATTCAGCATTTTCCTAGAATCTTTCTACACTTAATGGGTAGCAAAAGAGAAAGAAATATACTCTCTGGGGCCATGGGAACTCATTAAACATAGTTGATGATGTTATAATACAGAGTGGAGATACAAAGAAGGGGGTTAAGTCTGTATGCATCATTTAAACTACCAACTAGATTCTCATTCTTAAAGAAATCCAACCAGGTCCCTCCAAGAGATGGCTCAGTGGGTAAAGGCCCTTGGTTCGACCTGGATGACATGAGTTAACTTTTCAGGACCCATATGGTGGAAGGAGAAAATAAACTTTTTCAAGCTGTCTTACACACACACACACACACACACACACACACACACACACACACACACCACTAAATAAACACATGTAATTTTTTAAAAAGAGAAATCCAACTAAATACCAAAGAAATTGAGAACCAATGGTGATTGGTCCTTCTTATCAGTTGTACTCCTTCACATCACAGAGGAGGGAGAATATAAATCTAGTGAATCCTTTGCTCAGGGCACAGAGTAGAAGTTAATTTGTGTGCCTAGGTCTAGATGGATGTATTAGCAAGACTGCAGCCCAATATTCGTGTAAATCTGTTGAAACGTCATCTTTTTCCAGTTACACAATAGTCACCAAAGCCCAGTTACCAACTAAGACCTCCCTTAGGCTACAAGACTCTGTCTCATCATTCAACCCCAAAGGCAGTATGAGTACTACATGTGGAACTTAGCACACTGTCCAAGTATTTCTTTATGCCTCTCTTTTTCTGTTATGATGAAAACTTGACACATATAAAATGCTTAATGCATGCGGATAGGTTCTGTGAACATTAAGTATCAAACAGTTTGTGTTCATCTTAGACACTCTCCTGCCGTTTCAATCATGCATTGTTTCCTTAGAGAAACTCTACATGGGAGGATATGGATCATGTACCCTGACCAGATTACTAGAGATTTTGTTGCAAGTCAAAATGCACTTAGTAGTGGCCTTGAGGTTTACAGCAAGATACACACAAACCCCGGGGAACCTGGACATGCAAAGGCCATATCCCTCTCTGGAGTCAATCCATGTACCGATAATAAAAATAAAGACAAGAAAGATTCACAGTTTTCTCTATAACCAGTACAATTCCTACTTCATATCACAATTCTAACCACTAGTTAAATTACTTTAAGAAACATGGAAAAGCTCTAGATTTTAAGATTTTAAGGTAAGCTAAGAAAAAAATGAGTAGTGCATCAACAATTGTTCCACCTTTCTGGAATTAACTGGATAGTCTTTTCAAAATCTCCTGTTCTTGTGTACAACTAAGCTAAAACTCTAAAAAATGAGTGGTCGTGTGAAAACTCAGGCACTGGCCAAACATGTACAGCCATGTGACACTTTAAGTGAAGGTCCCACCACAAGCTTCTAGAATCTCCACAAATGGAGCCTGAAGCACAGAAAAGAGCCTGTGCTCACGCTTTTCAGAAAACAACTCTAAAACCAGGCAAATTATCCTGCATCAGCAGGTGGACGGTTTTCAGGAAAGCAGGCCTCTGAGAAAGAAAAAAAGTTAAAAACAAGGGCAATAAAACACCTGCATTGGCAAAGCCTGTGACTACCTGGGTTTGAAGGAGAGGAAACCGGCCGAAACTGAAAACTACCTGGAAGCCTGGAAGATTATTTCACTTTCTTATATATTGAGCTCCTTTTAAGATACACAAAAATAACTGCCCATTATGTGTAAGGCCTTTGCTATGCTGAGAGCTGCTATGGTATTCCAACTGGGAAGGAGGTAGATGAAAAAAGCTGGAGTGTGGTTGAGCCATAGCCTGAATCAAAACCATGTACACAGAACATTGCATGGAGCTTGACGGGTGGTTCTCAAACTTCCCAGTGCTGTGACCCTTTAGTACAGTTCATCCTGTTGTGGTGACCCCCAACAATAAAATTATTTTGTTGCTACTTTATAACTGTGATTTTGCTATGGTTATAAATCCTAATGTAAATATCTGTTATGCAGGATATCTGATAAGTGACCCCTGTGGAAGGGTCACTCTAGCCCCACAGTGAGTCATGATCTACAGGTTGAGAACCACTGCTTTAAAGCAAACAAAAATGCTAGGATTTTGAAAATCATTCCAGAAAGTCTATTAATAACACAGGATTTTAGCAAACAAGCTCTTTCAATTGGTACTATAATTGAGCAACTTCAGTAAAAAGATTTAATGGTGTTAATTTAAAGACGCAAACAGCAAAAACTGGAAGTAAAATAATTTTAACTCCTCATTTTGTAGCATATGGTAATGAAGAGGCAGAGAGTGGGAAAGAAAGAATGAGTATAACAGGAAGTTCTCACAGGTGCTGGGATCGTAACTCTTTTCTGTCTATATTTAGGGATATTTATTAAACTTCTTCCAGGAAAGCAATGCTAAAAAATTAGCATTTTGCCTCAGACACTTGCAGATGTCTAGGGCACATGTTAATTTGTGCTCCGGAATAATCACATCCAAAATTTTAGAATTGTGTGGATCTGTGCATGCACAAATATGTCATTTAGAGGAACGGTAGCAATTTGATGAGATCAAGGGGGGAAAAATGTTCACTTTAGAACTTAAATGGAGAAAATTCTGTATTAAATTAACAGCTCCAACATCAATGAAGATGATATTGGAAGCATTGGAAGGAAAGGCCATCAGAAAAAGGATATCAGGGACCAGTCCGGATCCCACTGCCTGCCAGGGGGCCCCCTAAACAGTTCAAGCTAAACAACTGTCTCGCCTATCCAGAGGGCCTAGTCCAGTACCATGGGGGCTCATCAGCTATTGGTCCACTGCTGTAGGATGGTCTGTATGTCAAATTACTCTGATTGGTCAATAAATAAAACACTGATTGGCCAGTGGCTAGGCAGGAAGTATAGGTGGGACTAACAGAGAGGAGAAAAGAACAGGAAGGCGGAAGGAGACACAACCAGCTACCACCAGGACAAGCAGCATGTAAAGATGCCAGTAAGCCACAAGCCACATGGGAAGGTATAGATTTATAGAAATGGATTAGTTTAAGATATAAGGACAGTTAGCAAGAAGCCTGCCACGGCCATACAGTTTGTAAGCAATATAAATCTCTGTGTTTACTTGGTTGGGTCTGAGCGGCTGTGGGATTGGCAGGTGAGAGAGATTTGTCCTGACTGTGGACCAGGCAGGAAAACTCTAGCAACAGTCCACAGTTCATGTGTTTCCACTAGTTTGGCTGCCCATCTCTGTACATTTTCCCATCATGATCTCGATGTCTCTTGCTCAGAATCCCTCCTCTCTCTCATTGATTGGACTCCTGGAGCTCAGCCTGAAGACCTCGCCTTGGAGGAGGTGGGAATAAGGGTGGGTTGAGGGGGGAAGGCTGGGGGATGGGAGGAGGGAGGAGAGGGGAACCTGTGGTTGGTATATAAAATGAATAGAAAATCTCTTAGTAATAATATTAAAATGTAAAAAAGAAAAAGGGTGTCAGCTAACACAAGAATAGATGCAAATGCAGGCCATTCTTACAGACAAGAAAAGCTGAGACATGTAAAGTAGAGCCACATGGAAGGGGAGTCCACTTCAAAGAAGAAAATACAGAATCAGCGAAGAAAAATAATTGTGGAGCATTGGAGATTCCATGGCAGGCTAAAAATAGTGGGGAATGCTACAAAAAGAGAAACAGAGAAAACGAGAAGTATTGAAGAAGGCTGAGGGTGGGAACAGTGTTAGGAGTGCCATAATTGATTAGGAAGGTGCATATTCTTTACAAAGAGCAGACATCTGAGGCCATCATAAGCTTCTAATAAACCATAAACACTATCAGCCACAACTTAAACCACTTCCTGAAGGGTGAAAATATCCATACACATATTCCAGGTCTCCTGAGCATGTGTAGCTTCCTTGTTTTCCATAGAACAATGGATCCTTCTTAAGCACACTGTGAGTAGGTACACTTCTTAATCGCTGATGAACATAGTCAGAAATGGGAAATGAATTAATACTTGATGTCTGTCAGAAAAGGCTCCCACCAGCTTGGATAATCTATGTCTTTATATTCCATGTCTCACTAACACATCAATAAAAAGGTTCCAGTAATTAAAATAATCTTTAAAAGTAATAGCAATAATATTGTCTCTAAAATTAGTGAAACCACAAAAACACACTTCTCTTCATAAAACACACTTCAAACCATAAAAACACACAGTTATTCAGATTCAAATACTAGTGTTATGAGATATTTTTGTCTCATATCCTCAATAAATATCTAAATTTGCAGAGAGTTCTCAGAATGCATTTTAAGTTAAGCATTGTCTTTTTGTTCCTGGTAGCACACTTGGCATGTAGCACACTGGTAACTGCTTCAGTATTTACAGTGAGCATTTACAGGTACACTATTACTCTTGTGAAATTTACATGACCTAGATCCTCTTTATTTAACAATGTAACTTTTTTTTTAAAATTTTGCCTTCTGAGAGGAAAAAAAGGAGAGGAAGAACTTGCTTTTTTTAATGAGTCCTGGTTCAGACATTGTTGGCAAGGGTCTGTTTTTGCCCTGTGAAGACATTGCTTATGAGAAGCTTTCTTGCAGGCTCTTCGGAGGGAAGTAACATCTACATATATCTGGCAGAAGCACAAAGAGTAGGAATTCTTTTCATTCCAGAGTGGGGTCACTATGAAAGAGCACAACACTACATCCTCATGGAGTGTCAGTTTCACTGAAAGCATGTATATCATGGAATAATAGAAATAAAAATATACTGATGTGCTCCAGTTCCTGGTCATGCAATTTAATTTGGAAAAACACAAAGTGGACAGTGAGGGGGAGAAAAAGAACAGAGAGAAAGGGAAGTATGAGAAAAGCATGGTGAAGCCAGGCACATCAAAGATAAAGGAATGTGGTGCAGGAAGGTGCCCACTTCCCTGAGGAATACATTCCTGAACCCCAAAGTTGCCAAAAAAAAAAACCTTGGTTTTTGAAGATTTACATATACTTCAAAGTATTACAAGTTGTAAATATTCTAAAGGTAAATATTCTAAGATGAAGTTCAGACCTTGTTTCCCAAGTGAGGACACTAATGATCCCTGAAGCCTAGCTTTGTCACCTATGAAGTAGGGACATTACCGCTTATACCACAGTCTGTTTAGCCACACTGGAGACTGTGGCTGCTGTGCTCCTGTTGACTTTGCTTGCTTATCCCTAGTCCCATGTCACTACATGATGATGCTGCATGGTGATGTTAGGTGCTGGGGATGTCGTTGTGTATGCTGTGAATGTGTTGCTCTGGTTGGTTGATGAATAAAATGCTGATTGGCTAGAAGCCAGGCAGGAAGTATAGTATAGGCGGGAATAAGCAGAGAGGAGAATTCTGGGAGGTGGAAGGCTGAGTTAGGAGATGCTGCCAGCCACTGCCACCATGAAAAGTAAGATGTAAAGATACTGGTAAGCCACAAGCCATGTGCCAAGGTATAGATTTATAGAAATGGGTTAATTTAAGATATAAGAACTAGATAGCAAGAAGCCTACCACGGCCATACAGTTTTAATTATGTTTAATTTAACAAGCCTCTGTGTATTTACTTGGGTCCAAGCGCCTACAGGACTGGCAGGTGAGAGATTTGTCCTGACCATGTGCCAGGTGGGACACAGGAAAACTCCAGCTACAGTTAGGGTCCTGGAGAAGTCCCACAAAAGACCACCATTCACATTTGAAATCAGCAAGAGTGTTTATTATCTTGAGAAAGTTTCTAGCACGCTGAGGCTGGCCATCTCACACATAGGCAAAATAATAACAACCCTGAGAGGAGCTTGCAGGCTCCTTTTAAGCACAGCCAAGGGGAAGTCCTAAGGCAGCTAGGTCACTTTATCTACAATTGTCTTAAGCAAGTGGCAATCATATTTAGTATGTTCTAATTGGCTATGTTTGGCAGGGGCTGGTTAAGGCTACAGTTTCTCCATTTGGGGGCAGGCCTGGACAAGTCCCAGGCTTTGTCTTTATTTGATTATCACCTTGAGCTTGCTGACTGTGGCTCAGGTCTGGCCTAGTCTTGCCTGATATTGCATGTACCAGACCTCCTTGTCCTTGCTGTCAGGGGTATTGGCAACTGACTGTCCTTTGTTTGTGGCTCTCTCAGAAACTGCCTGTTCAGTCTCAGGAAACTCAAACTGAGGCCTGATCTCTGAGAGAAGACTGAGCAGCCTGTTATGGCATCTGCTCTGTCCTCTCAGGGGCATGGTGCCCTCTACTTTCCTGGAGAGATTTACTGAGTGGAGATGTTTTGTTTTTAATTATATTGCCCCAAAAAGGACTCAGGGCTAAAACCCTGGTCTGAGTTACTGGATGCTAGTCTTCACAGATTAAGTTCTGAATTTCCAGAAAGCTAAAGTGAGTGTTGTATGCTGTGGATATTACTCTGTATCAATAAAGCACTGATTGGCCAGTAG
>CABHPH010165130.1:0-18428 GCA_902168325.1 Peromyscus nudipes | reverse complement strand
TCTTGGAATGATGGCATTGTTGTGATTCATAAGCATTTGTATCTGGGCAGGACTATTAGTTGCTTCCCTCCCTTGTAAGTTTGCATAGCTTTTTTCTGGTACCATGGAAGCTAGACCACAGACAGGAGACTTTCAGGTTAAGTCCACCTCAAATTATCCAAGTCCTATGTCCTAGATGTTCAATGTCTTCAACAGTAAAGGCTTTAACTTCAACTCAGAGAAACAACCAAGGACTACACCACTAGCCTATATTATTTGGAGAGTCAGTCATTTGGAACACTATGACCAACCATTTGAGAGGAGGTACCGAGGCTTTTATTAGTCCATGATTCTTGTGGGTATCATTGTAATTCCAAGTGGCATAACTTAGATATACACATATATCTCTATATAGATACAGATATATATGTATGTATTAATATGAGATGAATGTATCAAACAATGTTGGTACTGTTCTTCATCCCTCCTTCCCCTTCTGTATTGACATCTCTTTACCCTCCCCAGTTGATCCCTCCTCCTTGTTTTTCCATTTCCCACTTCATATCCTGCTATTCGTCTCTCAAGCTCCCCCCACATCTCCCCATCCTACGGTCGCTGTATTCTTCTGTGGTTTCTGTGGTTACTCCATGTTGTATACACACATCTGAGGACTTAGAGCTATGAACCAAAGAAGAGAGCTAACACATGGTGTTTGTCTTTCTGAGTTTGGCTTACCTCACACAATATAATCATTTAGGTCCCTCCATTTACCTGAAAAGGTCCTGATTTTGTTTGTCTTTACAGCTGACTAGTATTCCACTGAATATATGTACCACATTTTCAATATCAATTCGCTGATTGAAGCATATTTAGGTTGTTTCCATTCCCTAACTGTTGTGAACAGAGTAGCAATGACCATGGCTGAGCAAATATCTGAGGAGTAGGGTATCTAGTCCACTGCACATATGCCCAAGAGTCATGTAGCTGGATCATATAGAAGATTAAATTTAGTTTTTGAGGATCTTCACTGATTCTTGAAATGCCTCTTTCTATTCTAAACAAGTGGCAAACTCATTTTAGTGTAGCTTAATCATAGAATACATTATATATGTTTATATACATATATTTATGCAAATATATACATATATATATATACAAAATGGAAGTGGATGCAAATTTTATTTATAAAATACTATAATATAGGACTTCATGAAATGTTTCATTTTTGTCCAGTTAATGAGCTAACGTGCTGTATGGAATAAAATTCTCTTAAAATATTAAGGTTTATTTCCTTTATGTATACTGAGTTTTGTCTGGTGGTCCTCTAAAGAATAAGGTAATGATGACAAATTAAAAAAGATAAATTAGTGTAGGTAACTGGTCGTTGTCTATAAAAAGACTTTAAGGAATACAAGAATACCATCAAAAGATACAAAAGATTCTTTGTATGTATTTGGATGGATAAAATTATATTTTTATCTTTAGAAGGTTTTTCTTTTTAAAGTTTATTTGTATTAATTCCTTTTAATTTATCAAATTTGTTCTCTGACAATTTTACACATATATAATATACATCCTGACCATTTTTCAACCTCCACTCAACCTTATTTCCTTATTAACCCTGTCTACTGCCATTCTTCTCTACAAATCTCTCCCATACATTCATGTCTATTGTTTTGTTTTTAAACCCGATGAGTTTAACCATGGCCATCTGTGTGTCGATGGGTTTGTACTTAACTATTGAAGCCATGTGGGCTTAGACATGAGTACACAACTAAAAACAATTGTGCCTCCTCTCCCAGAATCTAATAATACTCTAAAGTTGAGCAGCAAGTGGTAGCATCCCATGGGCCCCTCCCAATAAATGAATGATGGCAGGACCTGTCTTATGTGGGCCTACTGAAGGTAATTGTAGGTGTTATGAGTTCACCATAGTTCTGTCCAGTCTAGACTAAGGCATGACATAGCATTTTACCCTATCTTCTGGTTCATAAATACTTTCCACCCCATATTCTTCAATGTTCCCTGTGCCTTAGAGGAGATGTTAAAAATATATTGTTTAAAGCTGAGCCCTCAACCTTCACTTGTTCACAGAACCTCAAGCAGCACTCAGTCTTTGCATTCACTAACATTCACATCCAGTTTTACCACCAGATATGACACTTCTGACCTCCACAGTCACCTGCATTCACTGTGAGTACCCATAAACATGCACACACACACACACACACACACACACACACACACACACACTTTTAAATATATCTTAAAAGTGTGTTAACAGGAATACTTTACTAAAATTAATCAGAGATGAAGAGCAGGAAGAGAAAAAGATAAAAGCAGGAGGAAACAATGATAACTGCTGTGGAATAATCCTCTTGTACATTGTAAAGATTTGTCACTCAAATTGGTTTAATAAAACACTGCTTGGCCAGTAGCCAAGCAGGAAGTATAGGCGGGGCAACCAGATTAGGAGAATGCTGGGAAGAGGAAAAGCAGAGCCAGATGAAGCAAGATGAGAATGCTTCAAGATACCAAGCCATGTGTCTAAGCATAGATAAGAATTATGGGTTAATTTAAGTGTAAGAGCTAGTTAGTAATAAGCCTGAGCTACCAGCCAAGCATTTATAAGTAATATTAAGCCTCCAAGTAAGTCAATTATTTGGAAAGCAGATGCTGGTTATTTGGGAACAGGCAGGAAGGAGAGAAACTTCTGCCTACAGTTAACCATATTAGTTGGAAAGACTTAAAAAGATCAATGTCTTTCCAAAGGTACAACAACAATAACAAAAAGATCAGGCAAAGTTACCAAGGTTAGAACTTTTCTGATAAGAGGGATCTATCAGTTCAGCAAGAAGACAAAACAATATATATGCATATGTATATGTATATGTATATGCATAACAATATAATGCCAAAGTGTAAAAAGTACAAATTAATGGAGTTCAAGGACAAATGGATAAATGTTTAGAGCTGGAGGGTTTGGTTTCCCTCTATCAGAAATAGATTAAGCTAGAAAACAATAAAGTACCTAAGGGTGTGGGTGAACCAAGCAAACATCACCATCGATCAATTCAACACAAAAGCCTGATTTGTACATGAATCACTGAACATATGTAATATTCCCAAATTCACATGCATAATTCATGAACACAGACCATGTGTGGACACTGAAAACCCTCAATAAATTTTAAAATCAGACATCCTATATTGTCTGCTCATAGAATACAATGTAGATAAAGAAGAAATATATAACAGAAAATCACTGAATAGCCCTCAAATTATTGCTGATTAAGCAGATATCCTATTAAATTTGATGCTAACTCAACATAAGCTAGAATCATTTGGGAAAGGAGATTCTCAATTGAAAAAATGCCTCTAAGATTTGCCTGTGGATGAGCTTCTTGTGCACTTTCTTGATTGGTGATTAATGGAGGATATGGGCAACTCACTATAGGCAGTACCCTCCCAGAGAGACTCATGGTCCTGAATGCTACAAGAAGATGGGGGGGGTGGCATGAGAATCAAGCCTTTAAGTAGCATGTCTCCCTGGCCTCTGCATCAGCTCCTGCCTCCAGTCCATGCCCTGACTTCCCTTGGTGATAAATACTCTCCTCTCAAAGTTGCCTTTGGTCATGGTGTTTTATCACATTAAAATAGAAAAACCTAAGACAGCAGTAATATATAACAGATACATTAAAGAAGTAGCAAGAAAATTTAGAAATATTTTGAGATAAATAAAATTAATACATTCCACAATCTGTAGGGTGCAGCAAAAGTAATACTCAAAAGAAAAGACAGAATTAAATACATGCATGAGGAAGAAAGACAGAAAATCACTCACCTCATTTTCTCTCTTAGGGAAATAGTAAAATGACAAATTTAATTTATATTTACCAGAGCAAAAGGAATTAAAATTACATCAGAAATCAAGACATTAAAAGTAAGATACCAACACAAAAAAGCAACAAAATCTAAAGCTAGATTTAGAAAATATCAGTGATATAGTGAATCCTCTCACTAAGTTGTGTAGGGAAACACATGCTTTAGGAATGTCAAAGAAACATCACATAACTACACAAGCATTAAAAGGATAGTCAAGGAATTTTATGAAAAATCACAGATTTGACAACTATATAAAATGAAAAATTTTATTCCATCAAGATATACAAGAATCATAGAAGTAGAGAAGAGAAACCATGAATGAGGAGAAATAAAAGTTTCTAACACATACAAAGAAGTTTTAAAATTCAACAATAAGAAAACAAAAACCTGTTTTAAAAAAAATAGACAAAATATTCAAGTAAGTACCTCAGTAAAGAAGATGCCCAGCTGGTAGAGAAGTAGCTGAAGAGATTTTCAATGCCATATCATTATAATATTACAAATTAGAACCATACCAAGCTACCAGTAAAAATCTATTAAAATGACCAAAACCATAACATCACCAGCACCATGTGCTGTCTGGGATGTGCAGTAAGGACACTCTCATTCACTCCTAATGGAAATGCAAAATAGCACAGCTGCTTTGGAAGACAATTTAATCTTTTTTTTAATCTATAAATATCCCAGCCATATAATACCTCAATGACATCCTTGGCATTTCCTCTCCTGAACTGCAAGAGCACAGTGATTCATCACAGCCTAACTTAAAATGGCCAAAGCTTGGGAACATTGAAGATGTCCTTCAATGCAGATGTCATAAAAAAAAGAACTTATTAGAGTGTATAATTAACATAAGTTAATGAAAAACAAATTTTAAAAATATGCTCCTCAGTAGATAAATGCACACACTCTGGTCCATACAGATAGCAGAACATAATGTGGTGCTGAAATGATCTCTAAGGTTGTGATAAAAGATGATACTAAATGCATATTACTAAATAAAACATTAATCTAGATGAGCTACATACCAGATTCTTCAAATTGTGTAATATTTTTGGAAAAAGAAAAGCTGTGGAAACAGTAAAATACTGATAGGTACCAAAATTTAAGAGGGAAAGAGATACAACTAGATAAAGTACAGAGGATTGGGGGAGGGCGATGAAACTGCACAGTGTGACACAGTAGAGCAGTGCTTCTCAATCTTCCAAATGCTTTGACCCTTTAATACAGTTCCTCATGTTTTGGTGATCCCCAACCATAAAATTATTTTCATTGCTACTTCATAACTGTAATTTTGCTACTGTTATGAATAGTAATGTAAATATCTGATATGCAGAATATCTGATATTGGACCTCAAAGGGGTCAGAGCCCACAGGTTGAGACCACTGTAGTAGACTATGAATTTTTCAAATGTGGAATACCAATACCAAAGCCTGATGCAAATTAAGGGTCTTTGGTCAAAATGGCATTCAAAGTATGTGATAATGACATTCAAAGCAGATTTGGTTGTGACATTCAAAGCAGACTCAGTAGTTGTGTGGTCCTTTTTCATAGAGAACAGTTGCTTCTACATGAGGCCAGGTAACACAAAGGAAATCTCTCTATCTACCACATAAAATACTTTGAGTATAGGAGTGCTATTAGTTTTTGCCTAATAGTTTAAAATCTACTAAAAACAGTTTAAAAGAAATGCTTAATTTTTCAGTGGAAGCAATGTATCTAAGAATCATTTTTTTTTCAGATTTAATGCCACAATCATTGAGTTGAATTTTCAGTATATGTACATTATAATAAAATTTATAATGTTAAAAACAGGTTTTTTCTTCTGAGTTTTCAAAATAAAAATTTTTCATCAACTATTTTTGATGTGTAAAATTTTATGAGACTTTCATAAGTCAAGTAATGTTAAATCAAAAATAGGGGCTCACAGTATCTGAAGTCTATGCCCTCACCCAAGTGGAAAGTGAAATTTACAATAAGTTTTCTTTATGCGCTAGACTTTCTGAAACATTCTGCAGAGCCATAAAAGGACTGAAATTGGTGTTTTGTTCACTAAACGAATATGGAATGAACAAAACAAATAGATGTCATTGCACATCAAGACTTCATATGCAGAAGCAGTACCCCCTGAATGGTGCAGTATCAGTGGCTAAACACCTGCTTCCATGTGGCCAGAATCATGCACACTGTGATGTAGTAGCAAAGGACAGAGGCTCTGAAGCTTTGAGGAGAAGGAAGAAACAAAGCATTGAATATGAAGATCAAGTAATATTTCAGGATGAGTGAAACTGGAAGCACAGTCAGAATTGATTTAAATGTATTTCATCTTTAGTGTTTACTTTATTATATACACTGGAAAAATAAAACGGAACAAAATCAAAGTTTAAATAAATGGAGCCATGGTTTCTCTACTTATTCGCAAGGGTTCAGATCACACATTTCATTCTTAGTTATCATAAAGAAAGTGAAGATAGAGTATAAAACTATAATTGTTCTGTGAGTCTATTCTATCAATATTATACATGTATTGGCACACATATTTATATATGCATATGTAATGAATGTCACTGAGTAGATTCAATACAAAATCAAAATGTATCTATATATGTACATATGTATTTTAAAAGTCTAATGTATAAGTAACAAAGTTTCATGATGATTATGTCTCAGGAATCACAATCACTTTATTATGCTAACCATCTCTCCTACCTCATAGATATTTTGTTTACATTTTCCAGTGATCATGCAATAAATTTATCATCATAAAAAATAATTTACCAAGACAGTCATTTAAATTTTCAAATGTACATAGTACCAAAATAATTATAGTCCACCACGAAATTTAGAATATTATCTAAAATCATGATGAATGGATAGTAGGAAGATAGTTTATGTCATACTGTTAAAAGATAGGAATTTATGGTGAAATTAATCGTAAAAAAATTGTAAAACCTGATAATTGGATGATTCTATTACATACAGTATAACCATTGCAATAACTTTTAATCAATGCCATTTGAAAAGAAAAAGAAACAAGCACAAACAAAATTAAGGTACTTGAGGTTTTTCCTAAATGTCTACAAATACTGAAAAGTAAATAATAGCGGGAAAAGGGAGCTATTTTGTTCCTTGCATATTTAAACACCATTTTACTTCTAAACTCTTTGATGATTAGGAAAAAAATCTCTTGACCTAGGACTTAGAGCAGATCATCCCACAGGAGCATGTCATCGTTCTCTGTGATCCATTTGTCTACCTCAGCTGGAGGACTAAGAAAAGATTCTCCTAGTTTTTATTAACTCAGTATGATTTTTAAAATGCAGTGGCAACATTCATGATTCTGATGCAAATCTAATTAGATGCATTCATTTACTTTTATGAGTTTGATAATAATGCCAACATTTGGAATGTGTTTTCATGCTTAATAATGCACATCACTTTCTTCTCCAAGGCAGTGCCTAAATAATAAGGCATCTAGGCATGTTAACAAAAGAACTCATTTAGTTAAAACTCCAAATGTTTTAGAACTTTTTAATGTACAGATTCTCTCTCTCTCTCTCTCTCTCTCTCTCTCTCTCTCTCTCTCTCTCTCTTTCTCTCTCTCTCTCTTTCTGTGTGTGTGGTGTGTGTGTGTTAGAGATCTATTGATAAATTAGTAATCTACTAAAAAATCTGGAACTTAACTCATCCTTGATAGCAAGATGTGCATATATGTTCATAAGGGTTAAAGGTAAATATAGATACACATTTCAACAAAACTTCATATGTATAATTATACATCAGATTGCTACAAAATGCTTATTTTCCAATTTAAATTATATATGAAAATCTATTTGTAGACTTCCAAACCATTTTAATTCACTACATACAATTTTTCACAACTCAAAACCTTTGTATTTGATCCATTTTTATTCTTTATTGAGTAGGAAGGGGTGAAAGTACACACAGCTATTAAAGCCTATTAAGAGTCTGTGCCTCACAATTACCTCTGCTCAGTGAAGCTCCGTACTGTGGAAATTTTTCAATCATGTCACAAAAGACACTATAAGAAAACCACCTTTGTGAAACATCTTTCTGTTTCTCATTTGTGGATTCAGCATTTTCCTAGAATCTTTCTACACTTAATGGGTAGCAAAAGAGAAAGAAATATACTCTCTGGGGCCATGGGAACTCATTAAACATAGTTGATGATGTTATAATACAGAGTGGAGATACAAAGAAGGGGGTTAAGTCTGTATGCATCATTTAAACTACCAACTAGATTCTCATTCTTAAAGAAATCCAACCAGGTCCCTCCAAGAGATGGCTCAGTGGGTAAAGGCCCTTGGTTCGACCTGGATGACATGAGTTAACTTTTCAGGACCCATATGGTGGAAGGAGAAAATAAACTTTTTCAAGCTGTCTTACACACACACACACACACACACACACACACACACACACACACACCACTAAATAAACACATGTAATTTTTTAAAAAGAGAAATCCAACTAAATACCAAAGAAATTGAGAACCAATGGTGATTGGTCCTTCTTATCAGTTGTACTCCTTCACATCACAGAGGAGGGAGAATATAAATCTAGTGAATCCTTTGCTCAGGGCACAGAGTAGAAGTTAATTTGTGTGCCTAGGTCTAGATGGATGTATTAGCAAGACTGCAGCCCAATATTCGTGTAAATCTGTTGAAACGTCATCTTTTTCCAGTTACACAATAGTCACCAAAGCCCAGTTACCAACTAAGACCTCCCTTAGGCTACAAGACTCTGTCTCATCATTCAACCCCAAAGGCAGTATGAGTACTACATGTGGAACTTAGCACACTGTCCAAGTATTTCTTTATGCCTCTCTTTTTCTGTTATGATGAAAACTTGACACATATAAAATGCTTAATGCATGCGGATAGGTTCTGTGAACATTAAGTATCAAACAGTTTGTGTTCATCTTAGACACTCTCCTGCCGTTTCAATCATGCATTGTTTCCTTAGAGAAACTCTACATGGGAGGATATGGATCATGTACCCTGACCAGATTACTAGAGATTTTGTTGCAAGTCAAAATGCACTTAGTAGTGGCCTTGAGGTTTACAGCAAGATACACACAAACCCCGGGGAACCTGGACATGCAAAGGCCATATCCCTCTCTGGAGTCAATCCATGTACCGATAATAAAAATAAAGACAAGAAAGATTCACAGTTTTCTCTATAACCAGTACAATTCCTACTTCATATCACAATTCTAACCACTAGTTAAATTACTTTAAGAAACATGGAAAAGCTCTAGATTTTAAGATTTTAAGGTAAGCTAAGAAAAAAATGAGTAGTGCATCAACAATTGTTCCACCTTTCTGGAATTAACTGGATAGTCTTTTCAAAATCTCCTGTTCTTGTGTACAACTAAGCTAAAACTCTAAAAAATGAGTGGTCGTGTGAAAACTCAGGCACTGGCCAAACATGTACAGCCATGTGACACTTTAAGTGAAGGTCCCACCACAAGCTTCTAGAATCTCCACAAATGGAGCCTGAAGCACAGAAAAGAGCCTGTGCTCACGCTTTTCAGAAAACAACTCTAAAACCAGGCAAATTATCCTGCATCAGCAGGTGGACGGTTTTCAGGAAAGCAGGCCTCTGAGAAAGAAAAAAAGTTAAAAACAAGGGCAATAAAACACCTGCATTGGCAAAGCCTGTGACTACCTGGGTTTGAAGGAGAGGAAACCGGCCGAAACTGAAAACTACCTGGAAGCCTGGAAGATTATTTCACTTTCTTATATATTGAGCTCCTTTTAAGATACACAAAAATAACTGCCCATTATGTGTAAGGCCTTTGCTATGCTGAGAGCTGCTATGGTATTCCAACTGGGAAGGAGGTAGATGAAAAAAGCTGGAGTGTGGTTGAGCCATAGCCTGAATCAAAGCCATGTACACAGAACATTGCATGGAGCTTGACGGGTGGTTCTCAAACTTCCCAGTGCTGTGACCCTTTAGTACAGTTCATCCTGTTGTGGTGACCCCCAACAATAAAATTATTTTGTTGCTACTTTATAACTGTGATTTTGCTATGGTTATAAATCCTAATGTAAATATCTGTTATGCAGGATATCTGATAAGTGACCCCTGTGGAAGGGTCATTCTAGCCCCACAGTGAGTCATGATCTACAGGTTGAGAACCACTGCTTTAAAGCAAACAAAAATGCTAGGATTTTGAAAATCATTCCAGAAAGTCTATTAATAACACAGGATTTTAGCAAACAAGCTCTTTCAATTGGTACTATAATTGAACAACTTCAGTAAAAAGATTTAATGGTGTTAATTTAAAGACGCAAACAGCAAAAACTGGAAGTAAAATAATTTTAACTCCTCATTTTGTAGCATATGGTAATGAAGAGGCAGAGAGTGGGAAAGAAAGAATGAGTATAACAGGAAGTTCTCACAGGTGCTGGGATCGTAACTCTTTTCTGTCTATATTTAGGGATATTTATTAAACTTCTTCCAGGAAAGCAATGCTAAAAAATTAGCATTTTGCCTCAGACACTTGCAGATGTCTAGGGCACATGTTAATTTGTGCTCCGGAATAATCACATCCAAAATTTTAGAATTGTGTGGATCTGTGCATGCACAAATATGTCATTTAGAGGAACGGTAGCAATTTGATGAGATCAAGGGGGGAAAAATGTTCACTTTAGAACTTAAATGGAGAAAATTCTGTATTAAATTAACAGCTCCAACATCAATGAAGATGATATTGGAAGCATTGGAAGGAAAGGCCATCAGAAAAAGGATATCAGGGACCAGTCCGGATCCCACTGCCTGCCAGGGGGCCCCCTAAACAGTTCAAGCTAAACAACTGTCTCGCCTATCCAGAGGGCCTAGTCCAGTACCATGGGGGCTCATCAGCTATTGGTCCACTGCTGTAGGATGGTCTGTATGTCAAATTACTCTGATTGGTCAATAAATAAAACACTGATTGGCCAGTGGCTAGGCAGGAAGTATAGGTGGGACTAACAGAGAGGAGAAAAGAACAGGAAGGTGGAAGGAGACACAACCAGCTACCACCAGGACAAGCAGCATGTAAAGATGCCAGTAAGCCACAAGCCACATGGGAAGGTATAGATTTATAGAAATGGATTAGTTTAAGATATAAGGACAGTTAGCAAGAAGCCTGCCACGGCCATACAGTTTGTAAGCAATATAAATCTCTGTGTTTACTTGGTTGGGTCTGAGCGGCTGTGGGATTGGCAGGTGAGAGAGATTTGTCCTGACTGTGGACCAGGCAGGAAAACTCTAGCAACAGTCCACAGTTCATGTGTTTCCACTAGTTTGGCTGCCCATCTCTGTACATTTTCCCATCATGATCTCGATGTCTCTTGCTCAGAATCCCTCCTCTCTCTCATTGATTGGACTCCTGGAGCTCAGCCTGAAGACCTCGCCTTGGAGGAGGTGGGAATAAGGGTGGGTTGAGGGGGGAAGGCTGGGGGATGGGAGGAGGGAGGAGAGGGGAACCTGTGGTTGGTATATAAAATGAATAGAAAATCTCTTAGTAATAATATTAAAATGTAAAAAAGAAAAAGGGTGTCAGCTAACACAAGAATAGATGCAAATGCAGGCCATTCTTACAGACAAGAAAAGCTGAGACATGTAAAGTAGAGCCACATGGAAGGGGAGTCCACTTCAAAGAAGAAAATACAGAATCAGCGAAGAAAAATAATTGTGGAGCATTGGAGATTCCATGGCAGGCTAAAAATAGTGGGGAATGCTACAAAAAGAGAAACAGAGAAAACGAGAAGTATTGAAGAAGGCTGAGGGTGGGAACAGTGTTAGGAGTGCCATAATTGATTAGGAAGGTGCATATTCTTTAGAAAGAGCAGACATCTGAGGCCATCATAAGCTTCTAATAAACCATAAACACTATCAGCCACAACTTAAACCACTTCCTGAAGGGTGAAAATATCCATACACATATTCCAGGTCTCCTGAGCATGTGTAGCTTCCTTGTTTTCCATAGAACAATGGATCCTTCTTAAGCACACTGTGAGTAGGTACACTTCTTAATCGCTGATGAACATAGTCAGAAATGGGAAATGAATTAATACTTGATGTCTGTCAGAAAAGGCTCCCACCAGCTTGGATAATCTATGTCTTTATATTCCATGTCTCACTAACACATCAATAAAAAGGTTCCAGTAATTAAAATAATCTTTAAAAGTAATAGCAATAATATTGTCTCTAAAATTAGTGAAACCACAAAAACACACTTCTCTTCATAAAACACACTTCAAACCATAAAAACACACAGTTATTCAGATTCAAATACTAGTGTTATGAGATATTTTTGTCTCATATCCTCAATAAATATCTAAATTTGCAGAGAGTTCTCAGAATGCATTTTAAGTTAAGCATTGTCTTTTTGTTCCTGGTAGCACACTTGGCATGTAGCACACTGGTAACTGCTTCAGTATTTACAGTGAGCATTTACAGGTACACTATTACTCTTGTGAAATTTACATGACCTAGATCCTCTTTATTTAACAATGTAACTTTTTTTTTAAAATTTTGCCTTCTGAGAGGAAAAAAAGGAGAGGAAGAACTTGCTTTTTTTAATGAGTCCTGGTTCAGACATTGTTGGCAAGGGTCTGTTTTTGCCCTGTGAAGACATTGCTTATGAGAAGCTTTCTTGCAGGCTCTTCGGAGGGAAGTAACATCTACATATATCTGGCAGAAGCACAAAGAGTAGGAATTCTTTTCATTCCAGAGTGGGGTCACTATGAAAGAGCACAACACTACATCCTCATGGAGTGTCAGTTTCACTGAAAGCATGTATATCATGGAATAATAGAAATAAAAATATACTGATGTGCTCCAGTTCCTGGTCATGCAATTTAATTTGGAAAAACACAAAGTGGACAGTGAGGGGGAGAAAAAGAACAGAGAGAAAGGGAAGTATGAGAAAAGCATGGTGAAGCCAGGCACATCAAAGATAAAGGAATGTGGTGCAGGAAGGTGCCCACTTCCCTGAGGAATACATTCCTGAACCCCAAAGTTGCCAAAAAAAAAAACCTTGGTTTTTGAAGATTTACATATACTTCAAAGTATTACAAGTTGTAAATATTCTAAAGGTAAATATTCTAAGATGAAGTTCAGACCTTGTTTCCCAAGTGAGGACACTAATGATCCATGAAGCCTAGCTTTGTCACCTATGAAGTAGGGACATTACCGCTTATACCACAGTCTGTTTAGCCACACTGGAGACTGTGGCTGCTGTGCTCCTGTTGACTTTGCTTGCTTATCCCTAGTCCCATGTCACTACATGATGATGCTGCATGGTGATGTTAGGTGCTGGGGATGTCGTTGTGTATGCTGTGAATGTGTTGCTCTGGTTGGTTGATGAATAAAATGCTGATTGGCTAGAATCCAGGCAGGAAGTATAGTATAGGCGGGAATAAGCAGAGAGGAGAATTCTGGGAGGTGGAAGGCTGAGTTAGGAGATGCTGCCAGCCACTGCCACCATGAAAAGTAAGATGTAAAGATACTGGTAAGCCACAAGCCATGTGCCAAGGTATAGATTTATAGAAATGGGTTAATTTAAGATATAAGAACTAGATAGCAAGAAGCCTACCACGGCCATACAGTTTTAATTATGTTTAATTTAACAAGCCTCTGTGTATTTACTTGGGTCCAAGCGCCTACAGGACTGGCAGGTGAGAGATTTGTCCTGACCATGTGCCAGGTGGGACACAGGAAAACTCCAGCTACAGTTAGGGTCCTGGAGAAGTCCCACAAAAGACCACCATTCACATTTGAAATCAGCAAGAGTGTTTATTATCTTGAGAAAGTTTCTAGCACGCTGAGGCTGGCCATCTCACACATAGGCAAAATAATAACAACCCTGAGAGGAGCTTGCAGGCTCCTTTTAAGCACAGCCAAGGGGAAGTCCTAAGGCAGCTAGGTCACTTTATCTACAATTGTCTTAAGCAAGTGGCAATCATATTTAGTATGTTCTAATTGGCTATGTTTGGCAGGGGCTGGGTAAGGCTACAGTTTCTCCATTTGGGGGCAGGCCTGGACAAGTCCCAGGCTTTGTCTTTATTTGATTATCACCTTGAGCTTGCTGACTGTGGCTCAGGTCTGGCCTAGTCTTGCCTGATATTGCATGTACCAGACCTCCTTGTCCTTGCTGTCAGGGGTATTGGCAACTGACTGTCCTTTGTTTGTGGCTCTCTCAGAAACTGCCTGTTCAGTCTCAGGAAACTCAAACTGAGGCCTGATCTCTGAGAGAAGACTGAGCAGCCTGTTATGGCATCTGCTCTGTCCTCTCAGGGGCATGGTGCCCTCTACTTTCCTGGAGAGATTTACTGAGTGGAGATGTTTTGTTTTTAATTATATTGCCCCAAAAAGGACTCAGGGCTAAAACCCTGGTCTGAGTTACTGGATGCTAGTCTTCACAGATTAAGTTCTGAATTTCCAGTAAGCTAAAGTGAGTGTTGTAAGTTAAATTCACTTTCTTGGAGCAATGGAGAAAAGGTTGAAGAGAAATGGGTGGGGGAGGGATCTTTGACCTTCTTGTTCCTTTAATAGAAGCCACTTGATACATACAAGCTTCTACCTCAACAGCCTCCCTTGCATCTGACATCTGACACTACTGCAAAACCCACCCCACTGTGGTGTCACTGTTTACAGGAAGTATGTAGCAACCATTCAACTCTCACCTGTCAGTTACAGTGAGGAGTGAACATCTGTAAACATTAAAGAACAAAGCTAGGGAAGGCATGGTTTCTTGATATCTGCAATCACCTGCTTCCTTGTCACCAGTTCATTAGATATGTAGACTGTGTGCTCTTTCTGTTGAGGAATTAGTGGATTCATAACAACAGAACAAGCAGACAAAGAAGCTGCATGCTCCATGTACATTCAGATATGCAAACAGTAAAGCAAATGCATTGTGTGCAGTGAAGAGATTTCCTCGGAACTGAAAATGTTAAGATAATTATAACCATTAATGCAATACAGTATTTGTCGTTGACTTCCCTTTTCCTTTAAATACGCAAGCAGTGCACTTTCCCAGTGTTCTTTCTCTAACACTCTCTACCAGGTTAGCTCAGTGACACAGCCACCATCAGTTCCAGTTTTATAAACAGATCTGGGTTCCTTTGTGTACAAGCAGATTACAAAAATCATCAAGGAACCACAGAGTATAAAAATGGGATTATTTACTTATAAACAGGAACCCTAGGTTTGAATCAGTCCAGAGGGAATGTATGTTTGGCTTTGGATTTATAACCATAGCATCTCCCAATAACAAACAAGACACATGTACAAAATATTTGTTCCAATTTTAGCTTTATGAGGAAATTAGAATTCCCTCCTTATATACAGGAAGCACTTTTGTTGCTGGGATGAGAGCTCCAATCTATGTGGCAACATAAAGTCGATGCCTCAGAGCCAATTAGAATCATCTTATCTCTCTGTTCCATTTCTGTCTCTATTTTTAAGATATTTTTAAAATTATGTGTATATCTGTGCATGTATCTGTGTACACATGAATGTGGTAGCCTGAGGCCAGAAAAAGATGTTGGATCTCCCAAAGCTGCAGTTACAGGGAATTACAATTGTGAGCCACCCATAGTGTGTGCTGAAATCCAAACTCAGGTTTTTAGAAGAGCAAAGAACATCCTTACCCTAAGCTGTCCCTCTAGCCCATTGTGATGCATCCTGTAGAGATGAGTCCAAGATTGGCAGCTCTGTGTCAGCTTTTCACATTACCAAGTTAAATATTATTTTTCTCCATTTGTTCTCTGAAGGAAAAGAAAGAAGTGGGTTGTCAGACAGCTTGGACATAGTCATTCATTAGACAAGGAGTGTTATATCAACTCAGTGATTTTGCCTTCCTGAAATGACCTACAATCTGAACAACTGTGACAGCCATCATTTCCATGTCTGTTTAAATGTGGAAGTCAAATGTCCTCATCATGACTATTATCTGCACTCAGGCCTTTTCTCTGTGTAGTGGTTAATCATTTTCGGTTTAATGGGTTTAAAATCACCATGGAAACACATGTTTGGGTATGTCTAATAAGAGTGTTTCCAGTAAGGGTTAACTGAGCAGGGAGGACACCCTCTGAATGTCTGTAGTGCTCACCTATGGGCTAGTGTCCTGAACTGAATAGAAAGGGAGAAAGTGAGGAAAACAGCATCACCATCACTCTCTGCTTCCTAAATGGGGACACTACATGACCAGCCACCTCACACTCCTGTAGCCATGGCTTTCCCTCCATGGTGGACTGTACCCTTCTTAAACTATAAATCTTCCTCCCTGGTGTTGCTGTTTCTCAGGTACTAGTTACAACAATGAGAAAGTAATTGTTACTCCTATATGTACTCTGTGTGTGTGTGTGTATGTGTGTGTGTGATACCCTATGTTTAAAAAGTCACAACCAGTATTCACAAAAAAAACCCTTATCTCTATATCAGCAAATAGAGAGTATTTGTTAAAAAATAATAATAATTCAAAGGAGAAAATGGTCTGTGGAAGAAGAACTCATTGGGATTTTATGCCTGTTCTTCATTAATCCCTTACTTGAACTTGCAGGAAAAAGTGAGTAGATGACCATTCCCAGAAAAAAATTAGATAATTGTAGGCAAAGGTTTCTGTCATATAAATATAAAATGGACACATATGAGTGGCTTAATAGTTATTGCAAAAAAGTAACTTTGTAGATTGGAATACATCTGTGCATATTTCCAAGCATTGTTTTTCCAAAATATTTCAGAATGCAGTGTTTGAAATTTTAATTTAGAGTTAATCATAAACAAACAGAAATATGTTACTATGATGTCATCCCACTAGGCATGGTAACATATGCCCTTAATCCCAGCACTCCAGAGGCAGACACGGACACATTTCTGTGAATTCAAGACCGTCATGGTCTTGTCCAGGATGCTACATAGCAAGTTCCAGGTGGCCAGGACTACAGTGAGACTCTGTCTCAAAAAAAATTAAAAAATTTAATTAAAATGAAGTTATACCACTGAGACATAAAAGCTAATGCATTTGAGACAGATAAACAATTAAGCTAACTTAATCACTGACTTCATTTTCCTCCACTAATTTCATTCATACCAATTGCCTCCATTTGTCCCACTGTAACAAATGAGTAATAAGATTTCCAGTGATCTTTTCATATGTACAAGTGCAGAATCAGAATAGAAGACCTGTTTTATCAGTGACTGGTTTTGTTTTGTTTTATTCTTTCATGTATTACATCACGACCCCAGTTTCCCCTCCCTCCTCTCCTCCCAGTCCCTTCCATCCCCAACATTTCCTCTCCCCTCAATCCACCCCTCCTCTATTTCCCTTCAGAAAAGGGCAGCCCTCCCAGGGATATCAATCAAACATGGCATATCAAGGTGCAATAAGACTAGGAATCTTCCCCCATAATAAGCCTGGACAAGGCAACCCAGGAGGAGGAAAAGGATCCCAAAAGCAGGCAAAAGAGTCAGAGACATTCCCCCCTCGACCACCATTATTAGGAGTCCCACAAGAAGACCAATCTACACAACTGTAACATGTATGCAGAGGCCTAGGTCAGTCCCATGAAGGCTCCCTGGTTGTCGGTTTGTTCTTTGTGAGCTCCAATGTACCAAGGTTAGATGATTCTGTGGGTTTTCTCATGGTGTCCTTAATCCCTCCGGTTCCTACAATCCATTATACCCCACTCCTTCAGGATTCCCTGAGCTCTGCCTAGTGTTTGGCTATGGGTCTGCATCTGTTTCCATCAGTTGCTGCATGAAGCCTCTCTGATTATGCTAGACTCTGGTCTACAGTATAGTAGAATATCATTAGGAATCATTTCATTGACTTTTTTTGCCAGCCATGTTTGGTAGGTCTCTAGGCTATCCAACCTCTGGTTCCTTGCCCTCCAGACAGTGTCAGGGCTGGGCTCTCTCTCTCTCTCTTTGCGTTGGTCTCAAGATGGACCAATCATTGATGGGCCTCTCACAATTTTGTGTCACCTTTACCCAAGCACATCCTGCAGGTAAGACACATTGTAGGTCAAAGGTTTTGTGACTGGGTTGGTGTTCCAATTTCTCCACCAGAAGACTTGCCTGATTACAAGAGATGGTTGGTTCAGGCTCTGTATCCCCCATTACTAGGATTCTTAGGTAGGGTCACCCTGGTAAATTCCTGGGAATTCCACTGTGCTAGATTTCTACCTTACCTCTGAAATGCTCCCCAGTTCCAGGTGTCTCTCCCAGTACTCTCTTCCTTCATCTTCCCCCTACCTAATCCTATTTGCTATTTTTAAAGAGAAAAGTTGGAATTGCAGTGAAAGACCTATTCCTAAGGCTTCCTCTTTTGTTGGCATCCCTCTACCAACTCCATGGTGTATATCATCAGTGATTTGTTTTGAGACACAAAAATCCCTGTGCATGATACTACCAAGGATGGATACCAAATTTCCCTTTTCTTGAATGTAAAGTGATATGCACATTCACTGAGGAGACTGAACTATCCTATGAAAGTTTTTGTTTGTTTGTTTGTTTGTTTGTTTGTGACAGGTTTTCTCTGTGT
>CABHPH010165112.1:0-16512 GCA_902168325.1 Peromyscus nudipes | reverse complement strand
GTTGTTTCTAATACCAGGCATGATTTCCTTTCTACATCTATAGACATTCTAACATGGAAGGGGATAATCTCACAGGAACCCACCTCTAGACAAAGAACTATAGGCAACTAATGACTCCTGAGAGAAGGAGAATTGGCCTTTTCCAAATACGAACCCTTAACTGGCTATCTAATACAAAGTTGTCAGTCCTGAAATCATATACACACAAAGCACACTAAATAGACTTGGCAGGCTATATTCGTATGTCTATACATTTATATATAGAACAATAATAATAGAAAAGAGGATATCAATTTGAGAAGGAATAGGGGGCTCTCGCAAGAGAGGGAAAGGGATATTTCAATTTTTAAAAATTTAACTTAAAAAGATTAACAGAAAAATGTTTCTTAATGTTAAGATTTTCAGGTTTTGCAAGAATAATGAAACAATTAAATGCAAATTTGTTGTGTGAAACTGTATCAAAAATGTAATATGATATTAGAGTAGTAATACTAACTCTATTTTATGATGTTTGATATTGGGACACCTAGCGGTCTGGGAGCTGTGGCTCACTGTCTGCCACTAGCAGGATCATGCACAAAAAAGATCAAAATTCAAGGCCTGGCATCTATGGAATGCTGTTGCTTGCACATCATTGTAAAACTGAAAATCTGTATGTTGAATGATTATGACTTGGGGGCCATCTGTCCCAGTCTCCATAAGCAAATTGTCTGAAAGAAAAAGCCTCAGAAAAGTCCCATGTGCAGAGGGACATAGTTGATAAGAGATGTCAATAACAGTTAATAATGACTGGTGCTTGCTGAACACATGGAAGTGGTTTCATTTCAATTACTGCCTTTAATCCTCAGACAACTCATCTAAGTGGCATTTGAAAGTTCTGTAAAAACAGAAAAAAAAGTTGTTTTCTGATTTGACCTTTTCCCCCATATTCAGTGAATCTTCAAGAAAAAAAAGTATAACTTGATTTCAGTAGTAATTTTAATTGAGACAGAATCTTATTATCCAGGTGACATTAGCCTTGGATTATTTTCTCTTTTTTTAATTAAGGAATTTTTTATTCATTTTACATACCAACTACAGATCCCCCTCTCTTCCCTCCTCCTGCCTCTCCAGCCTCCCTCCGCCATTCCCTCCTCCAATAATGTAAGGTCTCCCATGGGGAGTCAGCAGAGCCTCATACTTTCAGTTAAGGTAGATCCAACCCCCCACCAACCCAAGGCTGTGTAAGGTGTCCCACCATAGATAGTGGGCGCCAAAAAGCCAACTCATGCACCAGAGATCCCACTGCCAGGGGGCCCCTTAAAGAAGATCAAGCTACACAACTATCTCACTTATGCAGAAGGCCTAGTCCAATCCCACACAGGTTCCATGGCTGTTGGTCTAAAGTTCATGAGTTCCCACTAGTTTGGTTTGGTTGTCTCTGCAGGTTTCCCCATCATGATCTTGATTCCCCTTGCTCATAGAATCCCTATTCTCTCTCTTTGACTGGACACCTAGAACTCAGCCTGGTGCTTGGCTGTGGATCTCTGCATCTGCTTCCATCAGTTACTGGATGAAGGCTCTATGATGACAGTTAGGGTATTCACCAATCTGATTACTGGGGTAAGCCAGTTCAGGTACCCTCTCCACTATTTCTAGTAGTCTAAGTTGGGGTCATCCTTGTGGATTCCTGGGAACTTCTCTAGCACCTGATTTCTCCCTATCTCCATGATATCTCCCTCTATCATGGTATCTCTTTCATTGATCTCCCAGTTTGTTCCTGTTCCAGATCGACCATCCCTTTCTCTTATGTTCTCATGCCCCATTTACTGTGGATGATTGATTGATAAATAAAATGCTGATTGGCCAGTAGCCAGGCAGGAAGTATAGGCGGGACAAAGAGGGAGGAGAATTGTGGGAAGTGGAAGGCTGAGGCAGGGAGATGCTGCCAGCTGCTGTGATGAGAAGCAACATGTAAAGATACCAGTAAGCCACGAGCCATGTGGCAACTTATAGATGAATAGAAATGGGTTAATTTAAGATATAAGAACAACAACCAAGAAGCCTGAGTCATTAGGCCAATTAGTTTAAATAATATAAATCTTTGTGTGTTTACTTGGGTCTGAGGGCTGCGGGAGCCAGGCAGGAACAGGATAACTACAGCTACACCAATTTCCTACCTTCTATTGCCCCCCCCATCCCCAGTTTACTCATGGAGATCTCATCTATTTCCCCTTCCAAGGGCAATCCACAAGTCTCCCTTAGGGTCTTCTTTTTTAGCTAGCTTCTCTGGAGCTGTGGTTTAAGTCTGGTTACCCTTTGCTTTACATCTAGTATCCACTTATGAGTGAGTACATACCATGTTTGTCCTTCTGAGTCTCGGTTACCTCACCCAGGATGATATTTTCTAGTTCCATCCATTTGCCTGCAAATTTCATGATGTCATTGGTTTTTTTTTACAGCTGAGTAATACTCCATTATGTATATGTATCACATTTTCTTTATCCATTCTTCAGTTGAAGGGCATCTAGGTTGTTTCCAGGTTCTGGCTATTACAAATAGTGCTGCTATGAACATAGTTGAGCATGTGTCCTTGTGATATGATTGAGCATTCCTTGGGTATATGCCCAAGAGTGGTATAACTGGGTTTTGAGGTAGATTGATTCCCAATTTTCGAAGAAACCACAATACTGATTTCCAAAGTGGCTGTACAAGTTTGCACTCCCACCAACAATGGAGGAGTGTTCCCCTTGCTTTGAATCCTCTCCAACATAAACTGTTATCAGTGTTTTTGATCTTAGCCATTCTGACAGGTGTAAAATGGTATCTTAGATTCCTTTTGATTTGCATTTCCCTGATGACTAAGGATGCTGAGCAATTCCTTAAATGTCTTTTGGCCATTTGAGATGGATTTCTAAACCTCCTGCCTCAGTCTCCCATGTGCTGTGATACAGGTTTGCACCACCATGTCAGCTTCAACAGTTATTTTTAGAAGCCAGAGCTTTGAATAGGAGAAAACAGCTCTAATTTAATATGAATTTTACCATTCTGTTGGAGCCTTCAGTATCCAACCTCTACAACTCCTCACCCTTCCAATACTAGTAATTAGTTGGGCTAGCATTTTCTAAGTATTAGGATGCATTCACACCAAACTAGGAATTTGTATAAGTCATTAGAAGAAGAGCTCTTTTTTTTTCTAGTTCTGGCAGTATTGGCCTCTGTTCTCTCATTTATTTCCGAAATAAACTCAAAGGGATAGATATAATTCTTCTTCTCCCTTTTTACTAATAATGCACTAACTATTGGAAAACCTTAAAAAATCTTGTCCTGAATCCCACATACTATAAATAAGAGAGGTGAGATTGAAGCCATCATCTTGCTGACTCCAAAAATAATCACTGTGATATACCACTTTTCTCTGTAGTCATTTATGTCTAAATGACATTGACAGGTTTTAAGGTTTGGACTGTCTACTTTCATCTAGTTTCTTAGTCCTGTATTTGTTGCAAGATACATATGAGGTGCCAGGTTTCCAGCTTGGCTCTTGAAGTTGGGGGAGACGAGCTAAGCAGCAGTCATGCACAAGTCTATCCTCATCAGAGTATTGCTATTAACTGTTCTGGACCACGAGGAGTTAACTGATGATGACTCTTTATATCCGCTCTGTTTCACCACATCCTGCTTGAAGGCTTTGTCTCCTCTACTAAATAAGAGCTTTGATTCCCCACTAGGCATGTGATAGTATTGTCATTTTTAGATTCATTCCTTGAAGATTCCATGTATGTATGCAGTACATCTTTATTGTAGCTACCCTTCAGCTTCCCCAGAACCATCCCAACATTATTGTCCTCCTGTTTTTTTTTTTTTAATTTTTGAGGTGCTATTGACAGTTGATGACTGTTGAGATGGGAGAGTCACTTTTCTTTGGAGGTGTGGGCACTGGTGGGTGTCCCCATATCCTCATGGAAGACACCACATCCATGTGCACTAACTGGACTTAGTGTGTTAAAAAAAAAAACCATGACGTGTGCATGTGTATCCACCAGTATATGGATGTATGTGTGAGTGTGGGTGTGCATCCACACCTGTGGAGGCCCCCAATATTGATTGGGTATCTTCTTCAGTTTCTCTCTGTTTTATATATTAAGGCACTGAATCTAGAGTTTACTAATTCCAGCCAGCCTGGTTAGTCAGGTTGTTCCCTAAGCCTCTGTCTCCATTTCCAGAGTGTTAGGATTACAGGTATCAGTTACACTTCAGTGGATTTACACCTTTTCTGAGGATCCAAACTCTAGTCCTCATGTTTGCATGGCAAATGTGCTGTTCACTGAGCCTCATTCCCAGGCCCTGTGTGCCCATGTTTTAAACAAGCCTAGGTGAGGACACCATATATGGAACACCTTGTGGAATTTTGCCAGTAATGTTGTGTCAACTGCGTCAATCCTACCAATGTCCTCCTGTCCCCATTCTACAGAAGCTGGAATCAAAATTCTCAGAGTTAATGAATTATGGACCCAGGCAACTAGTCACCTGATTTGTAATTCACTGAGGGGTAAATTCTAATTTTTAATAATTCAAGCAATAGATAGTGCCATAAATTAATTTCGGCCTTACGACTGAAGCAGGACAGATCAAAAATAAGGTCAGGAATCTACCCCAGAATCCCAAGGCTTGATTCCAAAGACTTGGGAATCTCACATCCATCAGTTGGAATATTGGCTCAGTTATCAGCACCTGAGTCATTTGGGGTCAATTACTTAAATGCACTGCACCACATTTTCCTTATTGGTAAAGCGAGATGGTGATAGTCTCTTCCTGCATAAAAGCAAGAACTAAATAAATTAATGGAAATAAAGAGGCAGACATAGGGGCCTGGTAAGTAGAGATGCTGGTATTTTGTGCCCTATTTTAATGTGCCTTCAAATTATCAGTGGCAAAAAAGTGTTTAGAAATAAACCCAAATTAGAGCAAAGCATCCTGGGAAGTAACAGGAGAAGGAAAATGAAAGTGGTTTTTGACAAATGGGAGAAGCCAAAGGTGACAGACCTTTTCGCTTAAGAAGTTAAAAGTGACTGTAAACCTACACTAATAGGAAAAAAAATCATGCTGGGTTTCTCAGGAAATAAATGTCACATGGTTTTAATTGGCCATTTATTTGTGGCTCTGATTTCTGGACCCCTCACTATGTGGCCTGGCCTTTAAACCACAAGTCTGAGTTATGAAATATCATGATTCAGTTAGGAAAACTGAGTGGTGACCTTTCAATGGGATAGTTTTAGAAAGCATGACTTTGTCTCATTTGTCTTATTTTGCTTTTTTTCCCCCTGATAGTTATTTCTTGGACTGCATCTGTCACTATGTAATCCAGTCCTAGAAACTGGCAATTCCCCTGTCTCAGTGTTTGGAGTGCTAGAATTATATGTGTGCACCATCATGGCCAGTTCTTGTGTGCTCTTAAACTCACCTTTAAAAAATAGCTGTATAATGAACATCTTGAATTAGTCAAGATAAGCTAGGGATACTGTTGTGGTAAACTGAAATTTAGGAACATGGGTGGATGTATATTTGCTTCCTGCTTATATTCATAACTAATGCAGGCTGATGGGGAATGACTCCACTTCGGAGTCACTTGAGCACCCAAGCTGATGGAAATCAATTACTTCAGCATTTGACTTGACCATTCACTATGACAGAAAACAGAAAAGACTGGAGAATTGCTTGTGAGTTTTCACTAGCTCAACCTGGAATAAACACATCCTTTGGCTCACATTTTACAGGAAATAGCTGTCTAGCCTCATTTGGCTGTCAGTGTCTGGGAAGCTGCATATATCTCATTGTCTATCTGCCAATCAACAAGAATATTCTTATACTTACACAAACAATTATTAGAGTTTCTTTTGCATAGCGGCATCATGAGATGACTCTGTACAGAGCCTGTCACAGTGCTCAGGACAGAGGTGCTGTGCTCTGGCACTGAATATATGTGTCATCTCTCTGGTTCATCAGAAAAGATTCAGATCCCCATCTACAAACCTGATCAAATGGTGAGCACAGAGAAAGAAGATAAAAAATTCAATAAAGAGCTTCTGATATAGTGAAAGTATGCCTGCATGTTCTTAACTTGGTCATTAGCAAGTCACAACCCTTTTGTCAAACATGTTAGCTCTTAAGGAAGACATCAGAGAAAATCAAAGACAGGTTATATATTTAGAATCAGAGATGTTACTTTAAAGATTTGCATCACATGGTACTAATCAAGATATAAGCAGAGTGTACTGGAAGAAAACTGAACAAAAGAGACCATCATTGATAGGAAATATCCTGAACGCCAGACACCGTGTCTGGAATAGTTTTCACTTCATATATGAATATTCCCACTTACTCTATTATAAATATGCCCTTTCACAAACAAAATCTGAGTTCTGAGAAATAAGGAGCAAGGCTACCCATACAGTTTCCCCACCAAGAGTCCCACATTAACGTCAGTCTTCAAACATTGGAATCCAGACCTCATTTTCATGTCCAGCATTACCTAATGGGGATAGAGGACTCTACAATGAGTTCATTGTCTGCAGAAAAATTTAGCCAAACATTGAAAGATCTTGTCAAGGGTGAGATAGTTCTGAGTAGCCTTGGACTGGGGTTTGCACAAGATAATCTTCAAAGTGCCTTTCATATCCAGGCTTCAGTGGCAAGTATTTACTTCAGCATCCAGTGTTTGATGGCTTGATCCTCAGGGAGTCCTGCATTCAGAAGATGGGAGAAGCAAAAAGCATTAGCCATAATGAAGACAGTCTCAGATGCTGTTTCTTCTCTGCTTCCCTTCTGTGGCTCAGAGAACTTCAACCTCAACAGAATCCAGAAAACGAAGCCACAGAGTGATGTAATTGGCAAATTTTTTTCCGATTTGAAGCTGAAGTGTCCACTCACTCTCTAGTTTTCTTGTTAAATTCATTCAAGCAGAAATCTCTTGCTGGGTGTAATTAAGGTCATTGCAAGAGCAAATAAACACTTGTTTATTTCAAAGTCACTTGCTCAGTAGTCTCCTGAGATTTGTGCCAAGTACCATCCCTCCCCTAACCCTGGAGGCTGAACAAAGCAGTCAGCAGATTGGAAGAGGATGTCAGGTGCTCAAGAGGCCATAATTTGTCACCCCGAGATCAATGCAACATGTGGTGTTAGGGGTGGGTATTCCTCAGAGATAAGCTAATGCCAGCTCTATGTGCTGTCTCAGTTCATCAACAGTGGTTTCCCTAAGAAATAAATCAGTGCTGGGGTGGCCAGGAAACTCCCATCTAGGTACTATCCTGCCCAGCGACTGGAGCTAAAAGCACTTCCCAGTTAAGTTTTCATCTTCTCATTTGTCATGCATCAGAGCTTCTTAAAATGAGAGCTCATAAGCCTTTGCGTGTCCTGTAGGCAGGAATGATGGTCCACAGCTGTCTTCTGATTCACTAGAAGGAGAGTAGAAAACATCATGGTAGACTGACCTTTAGCATTAAGAAGACAAGGATAGTGGTTTTCAGCTGTTGCTTAATAGCTGTGTTGCCTTGGGAGATTCAAAATCATTATAAAAAATGGGAATACTATTACCAACAACCTTGTGTTTTGGTGAGAACTAAGTGGTGAGTTCAGTGTCCTTTAACACAGTACCAAATGCTGGCACAGTATTTATCCAGACATTTGGTGAAGTTTAGTGACCCCATTCTTTCTTAAACAAAGTAACTAGATGGCCCTTCAACATCAACCAGTGGTGGACCTCATGGAACAAGAGCATCTCCTCGGGAAATTGGTCATGACTCCCAGGATACTCAGAGCAATGGCTGAAATGGAGAAACAATTCTTAACATCAGCACAGTAAACACCACTAGGATTTTCTTCCATCTAAGTCAACCTCCTCCTTACCTTCCTCACAGTCTTATAGAAGGGCCATTTTTAGCAGTGGTGAGTATAAACAAGCTCTTGTGTCAGAGGTTTTATCTCAGAGGAGGTAAGGAAGGACTGCATTATGAGCAAGTACCCAATAGAAACAATTTAAGGGAGGGAGGGTTAGCTTTGGTTTATGGCTTGAGGGTACTGTCCATCATGGCAAGCAAGGCATGAGCTTCGCTTGCAGCTGTGGGAGCCAGAGTGTGAGAATGCTTTCTATATCTTGGTGGATCAGGATTTAGATCTAGGCTATAGATCTCAAGGCCCATTCTCTAGAAACCTACTTCCTCTTCTGAGATCCCACTTTCCAAAGGCTCCATAACTGCTCAAAACAGCACCTCCAGTTGGAAACTAAGTGTTTAAGTGCAGGAATCTGTGGAAAGCACTTCCTATTCAAGTTACAAACCAAAGACTTTCTAAATAATGAAGATTTGTGATGGCTTTCAGTATGTAGCAAAATGAAAATAAGTCCAGTGTTGGAGGACATACGCCATCCTTTCAGTCTTATAATTGAGGATGCTCTAGCAGATAAGAAATTTCCCTCAAAACTTCTGAGAACAAACCACTAAGTCTCATGTGAAGAGGGCAGGAAGTAACTGCAGGGATGAACCAGTTACTCAATGTGACTGGGGCAGCAGAAGAAAACCATGGAGCACATTGGCAGCTAGGAAGACTGCCATTTAGGAAACTGGGTGAGAAAGTCCGTGTAGACTTCTGAATTTGTTCACGTGGGATTTGGGGAGTGGGAGATTCAGCTGTTGGGGCTGAAAATTAACTCTTTATTGATGCTTATAATATTTTCTTGTAACCTCATTGTATGTTTCCTTGGCTCCATCCCTCCATGCTTTCAGATAGCCAGAGCCTGCAGAGCCACTTGGGTGTATGAAACTTCAGCCACTACCCTAAGGACGTGAGCTGAATTAACCTTAACCAGCAGAAGATCAGGTAATTGTTTTGAGAAGACTCTGTGGTGAGGACATAGTGAGCTACACAGAACTTTCAGGACACTGTCACACTGAGAGGACCGTTGATGCAAAGCTTTGGTTAAACCACCGAGGGCTACCACATTAGTGGAGTATATGAAGAAGGACAGTAGTTCCTATTAATACAAGTTTGGAAAGTCAGTAGGCAAATTTGTCAAGAGTCAGACAGAGACCTACAGAAAATGCCCCAAATAGAAAAAAAATCTACATACATGAAACTCCATTTTTGATAGTACAATTTTGGAGGCAACCCAAATCTCATAAATTCAGTGGAGATTTATAGATTCACTTAAAAATTTCTTTTTGTAGAATCTATAATAATGTGGTAAGTCATATCATTATTGCATTAAGGAAAAACTGAGATACAAAATTGTTTATGAAACATTAAAACATGGGTAGATATACTTAATAAAATCTTTTTTCTATTGATGCAATGGGGTCAAACACCTAAGTCACTTTTGCTATTTCCTTCTTTTAGGAAAACTTTGGGCCATTTTTTTTTTGCTTTTTTTTTAAACATACATACATGTATGTAATATACTTGGATCATATTTATCTCACTCACTCATCTCCCACCTCTCTTTCACTGGTACTTTTCTTCATCCAAAATCATGTTCCTTCCATTTTCATGATGTTAAAAAAAAAATCCTAGTCCTAGAAATAGCACGTTTGGTACCTGTCTTTCTGAGTCTGGTATGTTTAGTTTCACATGATGGTCTCCAGTTCTATTGTCTTACTTCTCTCCTGACATATCATCTCACATTTTCCTACCTTCACTCTTTTGCTTTTATGTAGGTTTTCATGTTACTTTTTGGCAGTTTTTCTTTCCTCACCATTCTTGACATCACCAGCCCTCAACAGTGTTGATCCTTATTCCTTTAAATAATCTCTTTCTTGGACTCCCTTGCACCCCTATTCCTTCCCAGTCCCCTGCCCTCCTCACTAATCTCACAGCTTCTTCCCTTTGACCCCTCAGAATGAGAATGCTGCACATGCTGGTCTAGACCATGATGCCGTCTGTCTGTCTGCCTGCCTGCCTATCTGTCTGTCTATCTATCTATCTATCTATCTATCTATCTATCTATCTATCTATCATATACCCATTATGTATCAATACATCTGCATATCATGTTCTGCCTCTGTTGATTTGTTGGGATACTTTCTGCATCCTTCAAGGATGAAACTTCGGGAATCACAGTACTTATCTGCCTTACAACTACTGTGTCATCAACACCTCCTACAGCATTTGACATATATAGACACGTAATGAATATGTGTAACTTTGGGGATTACTTCCCCTAACCATTATTTCTTTCCTGTCCATTTTAGAGTTAAATATGCTTCTATGTAAATAGGCAAAGAATACATGTATACAGGTATACAAATGTCCAAAAATTTTAGCAAAGGGAGCATTGCCTTTGGATTTCAGGCCTCCTCTCAAATTCAATGTGCCCAAATTATTTAGCTTCTTTGAAATCAACTTCTCAACCTTTCAAGGCTAAAACTCCACAGGCCTTGTTTTCTTTTTCCAGTGGGAGCCTAATGGGACATTGCACATGAAAGGCTTATTGAGTGGTTAAATGCTTCAGAAACATCAAGTGTTACTTACTTTTACCACCCCATATGCTTTTCTGCAGTTCACTTCCTTCAAGGGGGTCTGTATATTAGGGAAAATCCCCAGGGTCTAAGACTGAGCTAGAGAAGATGAGAGAGATAGAAAGGTTGGCTATGATTATAAAATCAAATGTTATTCATTCTTCCAGAGGCCAGTCTCCTTTAGCTACAAGGATCTTTTCCTTGATTTGGGTGAAAAATTTCACCCATGAAAAGTATGTCTTGTTTGAGCCCTAGGCACATTATGTGTGCTACATTCTAGTCTTTCTTTTCATTCCTGAATTTACTTTATGTAATAAAAAACCCAGCAACTTCTGCTAGCAGTTTTATAACCACTCAGAGAGATATCAATTTGTCATAGACTTTTGACCCCAGAACAATGGATCAAAATGGCTATAGGCCAGACTACATGGAAGCTTCCTACAGTCCTTATGGCTGATCCTGTGCAGGCTCAAGAGGAAGGAGATTAAGGAAAACCACTTGATGGCAGTTTGGCCTAAAAGGCAGACCCTGTAGCTATGAGTTTGAGTTTCAGTTCTCCTCCTCACCAGCAGTGTGATTATGAACATTGACAAACATCACACAGTGATCATAAGAATTGTGAAAATGTATCATAAACTATAATATGCTAGGTAAACTGCTCAGAGATAATCCAAGCCACTGACTGGCTCATCAAAGGGAACAGATTCAGAACAGCAACACACCTGTCCTTCTTCACTTGCCAATGAGCCACCCATGCTGGGACACGCATATCTCTGAGTCAAATTCAACTCAATTCTGGGGTGCCTTTCAAATTCTTTCCTTTTTCTTTTTCTGGGTATTATGAAAAGGCAATTTGGTGTATATTCTTCCAATATACACCAAAAATAGGTGGCAAGATTGAGCACCAAATTTTCTTAGAAGACACAGACACACAGACACACACACACACACACACACACACACACACACACAGAAACACACACACTCCACGGGATTTAGTGCACAGAAGTTGATTTCATTTCTTACCAAATGTGAGTATTTATTAACTTAGACCCAATGGATTTGAGACTACCATAACATCATTCCTTGGAAGACATACACAAGCCATGAAAAGAATACAAGTTTGATCCTCAGATTCGCTTGAGGTTTTTAAAGTTCTAAAAATGTGAAGATCTGGATTACACCCTCTGCTTCAGGAAAGAGAAAGAGGGGCTTGCAAGCTCACTGTGAAGAGTTTCTCACTTATTTGGAAGTAGGAGTGGTTCACGTTCTCCACTAGAACTTTCCTGACACTTCCAACACTGGCTGAATCTGGTAGCACCCGGGAAACACACCAATTACCCAAAGCGCTCCTACTGCTATCATTATGAATGTTTTCTCCACTGATGTCATATAGATTATGAGAGATATTCATCAATATTTTACTAGATGATAAAGATGAGGCTGAGAAAGAAAGGCCAAACAAAAGGTCAACTACTTGAATTTGAATTTACTTTGACTAGATTCATTGAATACTTGAAGGTTCCAAAAGATTTCTCACCTGTGTTCTACACCACACAGTGTCTGTAAATTCCAGGACCAAAAGTGGAAAACATCATTTTCTCAAAATGTTGGTCCAGGATCATTTGACATAGATAAGGCTGTAACCAACAGCAAGTACAAGGTGCTAGATGATTGAATTCAAGAAATGTCTTTTTATAAAAGATAATTGCACTGTCATGTTAACACTTTTATGTTATTTCTGATTAATGAAATGGAGGGGCCATGAGTGTACATCTATCAATCATTACAATTATAACCAGAAAAAAACCTCATATTATTCTTAGGTTGTGGCAAGCAGCAAAACTATGCAAAAATAATATGAGGAGTTGGGGAGTAGGCTCAGTGAGTAAAAGCACTTGATATGCAAGCATGAAGATTTGATTTTGAGCCCTCAGTACCCAAGCTAGACATGGTAATATGCACACATAGTATGAGCTCTCCTACTATGACATGGGAGGGAGGGGCAGGGAAAAGCTCATAGACTAGCTAGTCTGGCATACACAGTTGCAAACATGAGACCCTGTCTGAAACAAGGTAGTAAGTAAAAACTGACACTCAAGGTTGCCCTTTGACCTCCACATTTTGGTTAATGCACATGCACATACACACACACAGACATATACACATGAACACACACACATGGACATGGACACACATGCACACACAAAAAGTTTTCTTTAAGAAAGAGTATGATGTGCAGTGTTGGACCCTGTGTTTGAGATAATATGACTCAGGACAGATGGTTAGATTTTAGGACTCTAAAAAACTGGCTTTGCACAGAGAACTCAATGAGATCAGATTTTAAAAGTGAAAGCTCTAAGCTTATTACTAAAGTGTATTGCTGATAGGAATGTGTAGGTGATATTCACTCAGCCATTTGCCTAGAATGGAAACTATGGGAAGCCATAGCATGAGGCCCTCATGTTCCTGGATGGATGTGGAAGATCTGGAAGTGGGTGATGAATGATTTTCAGACAGCAGCTGGACATGGTTATGATGTGGTTTCCATTCCATTTCTGGTCAACCTGTATTCTAGTAGTCTGTGCTTCATGGGTCCAGGAAGATCACACAGATGGTGTTGTCTGCTACCCGCAGCCCCAAAGCTGCAAACCCTTCACCTGTCCTCTGTTGACATCATGCAATTGGGAAACTTCGAGGTAAATACCGTCTCTCTTAGCATTATGATTTTAGCTGTACAGTGTGAGCAAAGATAAGCAAACTACAAATTAACTCAAATAAATTTATGCATTAAAGTTATCACTTTTTAAGGAATTGTTTTTTAAATAGGTAACTGATTTTCTCTCGGATTTAATCCTTTTTTTTTTTTTGATCATCCTTTCAGTCTATTTAGATTTTGGGAAAATCAAATTCTTTTATATTTTCTTGTTTATTACCCAAGTTATCTCATCAGTCTACACATGCGAACAAGAGCTTGCACACACACACACACACTCACACACACACACACATACACACACACACATACACATGCGGGTAGACAGATAATGAAGAAATGTTGGGTGCACTTATGTTTAGTATAGCCCTTAGGGCTGAAAAAAATTACACTTCAAAGTTGGGGAGATAGCAGCCATTGTTAGGCTACCGATGCCCCAATGCTCAGTTGATGATTTCATACATATGTCCATATAGGCAGCACTAACTAGACTTAGTGGGATTTTAAGAATAAAAGAGCATAAAGTTTGGCTTGAGTTGGGAGGTATGTTGGAGATCATGACTAGAGGAAGGGAGTGGGAGATGCATATGAACAAGACACACTGAACACAAGTATACAATTTTCAAAAAAAAAATGAAGAAGATGCAATAACAGGCTATGTAGTTCTTAGCAAATCCACAATTAACAATATGCATGTCACACATACTTCAAGTTAATTGCCTCTGAAGGTCCTAACAGGTGGCTCATTGCTTTGCTTAAATAGGAGTGCATGTTCTGAAGAGGAGACAGGTGGCCAGCAGCCCCTTTAATTCACTGAGAGTGCAAAGAATTTGTAGGGAGGAAGAGGCTGTTTTGGTGCCTGCCTATGTTTAGGCACCAGGCAGTATGATGCCAACTTCTATTTGGCATTTGAAATGATCCCTTTTGCTGTACAGGTTGAATGATTGACTGATGTGGGTGAAGAAGCTTCACGTTTCATGGACTATAAATAAATAAATAAATAAATAAATAATATGTGTTTTGCTACTGTGTATTCACTACACACAGTGATGGGCTCACAAAGACATTTCAACTGTAGTCCCTTTTACTAAGTTCATTGTGTCTTTTGCTGCGCAGAAGCTTTGCATTTTTAAATTGTGTGTTTGTGTTTGTGTGTGTGTGTGTGTGTGTGTGTGTGTGTGTAGCTGTATGTATATGTGTGTGGCTGCATGCGTGTATGCAGGTGCATATGAACATTTGTGCATGTAGTATGGAGGCAAGAGGGCAGCCTCCAATCTTGTTTCTCTTTATGTACCATTCACTTCCTTTCTGAGAGATAGTTTCTCATCAGGCTGAAGATTTCCAATTTAGCTAGGCTGGCTGGCTAGTAAGCTCCAGGGGTCCTCTTGTCTCTGCCTCCCCAGCACTGGGATTGTAAATACACACCATGTACCTCTGCCTACATCCTGATGTGCTCTCATTTAACAGCTGCAATGTATATGTAAAGGTCTTTGACACATTTTGAGTTGACTTTTTTTTTTTTTTTGATTTTTCGAGACAGGGTTTCTCTGTGTAGCTTTGCGCCTTTCCTGGAGCTCACTTGGTAGCCCAGGCTGGCCTCGAACTCATAGAGATCCACCTGCCTCTGCCTCCCGAGTGCTGGAATTAAAGGCGTGCGCCACCAACGCCCGGCTTGAGTTGACTTTTGTAAGGGGGAGAGATGATAAGGATCTAGCTTTCCTCTTCTATAAGCAGATACCTAGCTTTCCAAGCATCATTTGTTGAAGACATTATCTTTTCTCCAATGCATACTTTTGGCATGTTTGCCATGGCCGCAGCTATGTGGACTTATTTCTAGGTTTCCTATTCTATTCCATGGTTTTATGAGTCTTTTTTTGTCTCAATACCATGTTTGTTTCTCTAGTATAGTTTTATACCTTATATGGTATACCTTCAACATGTTTTTTAACGTTTATTTTACTATTTTCTGAGAATTTTATAGACAAGCATTGTATCTTACATCATTTCTGCTCCACACTCTTCCTCTTCAAACTCATTCTATGGCCTCCCATTCCCTCTCAAATTCATGCTTCTTATTTAATTATCATTGCTGTATATACACACATGTACGCACACACACACACATATATACATGTATATATATATATATATACATATAATCTGCTGAGTCAATTTAGTGCTGCTCATAGGTATATATGTTTAGAGATGAGTATGGGACAGGCAACATAACAGGGGGCTCATGCCTGAAGAATACTAATTCTCCCTCTCTTAACAGCCATTAATGTACTATTATCCCTTCAGCTAGATTTCTTACATGAATGCTTGATGTCAGTTTGTGTTGCCATTGTGCAGGTCTTGTTTAGGTGACCATATTGCTAAGACTCAGTGGGTACAATTCCATGTCATATATAGAAGGCCTGTCTCATTGCAGACATCTGGTCCTCTCATTCTTAAAATTCTTCTGCTCTTTCTTCTGTGATATACCCTGGGCTTTAGACACAGGGGTTGTGTTGTGGATGTATCAACTGGAGATGAGTACCCCACAGTCAATTGTTCTTTGCATTTTTACTGGAGGTGGATTTCTGCGATGGTCTCTGCCTGCTTTAAAAAGAAGCTTCTTTGATGAGGGGTAAGAGCTCTACTTTTCTTGGGATGTAAGGATATGTACTTAGAATGCAGGAATTAAGGCCAACAATTGACAAATGGGACCTCATAAAACTATAAAGCTCTATACAGCTAAGAAGATAATTAACAACTTGAAGAGGAAGCCCACAGAGTGGGATAGAATCTTTGCCAACTACACATCCAACAGAGGATTAATATCCAGAATATATATGCAGAAAACAAAAGAGTCAAGAAAACAAATGACCTAATTAAGAAGTGGACTATGGGTCTGAACAAAGAGTTCTCAAAGGAGCAAATTAGAAATAGCTAAGGAATATATAAAAGCAGTGTTCACCATCCTTAGCAACAGAGAAATAAAAATTAAAACTACTTTGAGATTTTATCTTACTTCAGAGTGGCTAAGATCAAGAGAACAACTGATAAAAAATGCTGGTGATGCTGTGGAGGAAAGAGGAATCCTCATTTACTGTTGGTGGGATTCCAAACCAGTGCAGACACTCTCAAAATTAGTGTGGAAAATTCTTTAAAACTCTAAAAGTAGATCTACCATATGACCCGATGAAACCACTCCTTGGCATGTTCCCAAAGGATTTATTATCCTACTGCACAGGCACTAGATCGGCAATGTTCATTGCTACTTTATTCACAATAGCCAGGAAATGACAATAATCTAAATGTCCTTCA
>CABHPH010165110.1:0-13514 GCA_902168325.1 Peromyscus nudipes | reverse complement strand
ACCCCCAGTCCACAGCCCACCCCCACCCCCAGTCCACAGCCCACACCTACCCCTAGTCCATAGTCATCCCCACCCCCATCTGCAACCCTGGAGGACCCAGAGGTCCCTCTGCTGAGTCTCAGAGAGCCTAGAGGCCACAGCCAGGCAGAGGCAGAAACTAGAAATTGAGGTTTGCTTGAGGGCACAGCTTTCCATTTTGTGCCTGACTGTGGAAGGGTAATTCTAGAAGACGACAGGGACATGGGCAGCTTGGAAGAGAGGAAAGCACAAGAGTCACTGAAATGGCAATTAACGAGGCAATTCCATGTAGCGTATTTGATAGTTAAAAGAGGTTTATTTGGGAAAACTGACAACCAGTAAAGGGATTGGTTACAGGATCTGAGAGAGGTGAGGTGCAGTCCAACGTGGTTCTCTGGAGAACTCTGACTTGGTCTGCAATCCAGCATCCAGGATCATGAAGTAGCCAAGAGACAGCCAGCACATAAGCATCTCCCATCTTAAGGGTCCAAAGAGGCCACACCCCAGGGGCAGGTCATAGGCAGGTGTAGCAGTCACTGGTGCCTCACTAGGGGCAGTGCTTCAAGGTCAAAGCTGGAACAGCTACCCACTACAAGTCACAGCCGGGGTTTGTGTCCCTGGGTGCTCACTAGGACCTAGGCTATGAATTTGGGCTATCCACTTAACCTTTCTGAGTCTGACTGCCTTCATTTATTTTCAAGAGTAAACCAGTGTGGCTCCATGGTCTATAGACCACAGCCGTGGAATCTGCTCCCCTCCTTCCGGTCAGGGCTCTCCGGTTTGTCCTCAAGCCCTCAGTTGCCTCCGAGCTTCCCATGATTTAGGCTGGATTGACAGAAAGGATGCATGGCCAAGGACTGGCCAATCAGAATGCTGTACACTGCTTCCCATTTGGTGACTGATCCAGGGACAGGCTAGCCCCAAGCCATGCCAGTGAGGGCCAGGCCTGCAGCTAGGACTGTGCCAACGAAAGAGGTGCTCTTTCCCCTGGGCTTGTTAGCAAGCTATTGTGAGGCTGGAGCTATTGGTAGCTGCCAAATAGTGAGAGCTAGCCTGTGAGGAAAACAAGCATGAGGCAAGCGTGCCAAGACATGGGACATGAAAACAGCCCCGACAAGTCCCCAGGTCCAGACCGGCCAGGAGCCAGCCGAACCTCTGGACTTCCCCATTACCAACGCCAGTCAGACACCTGTCTCATTTAGTTTGAGCTCGCTTCTGTTACTTGCAACTGAGAGAGTTTATGTGAGTATTCCTGAAAGGGACTAATGTGCCTAATAGTCAGTAGGCACCCAATAAATGTTTCTTTTAAAATAAAGCCTTTGTGGATAAAAAAAAAAGTAACTCATTCTACAAGTGCATTTATATAATATTCTCAACATGTAGAATTGGAGATGGCAAGTAGATTGGTGGCTGCAGGGCTGGGTGGTGGAGGGCTGGAGGTGGCAGAGACCGGATCTGAGTCTTGATTGCTGTTACAGTTTCATGAATCTCCACATGACAGAATCAGATGCACACGCCATACTGATGGTACTTCCATGGTGTAGGAAGTATGGAGATCATGAGATATAGCTCAGCAAAGAGGCTGTGGGACCTCTATGTACTACCTTCCCAACTCTCTGTGGATATATAATATTTTCAAAATCAAGTTATCGAGAAAATTTCTTTCTAGGAAAGAATGAGGGCCTTTTAACCCACCGGAACTGGAATTCCAGCACTTCCGTTTACCAACTGAGAGATATGAGACCAGCCTTATTTCCTAACTGGCCTTCACTGTCCATACCTGGGAAGTGGGTCCATCAGCCTCCCCATAGGTAACATGTATGGAGAAGGAACTAGAGCTGGAATCTCTCTCACTCAGTGCCTGGCAGGCTGGAGGCAGAAAACAGTGGCTGGTGGAATGAGCCGGGAAAGTCGGGCTCCATAGGGAGAACAAAGTGGGACCACGCCACAGGCTCTGGAGTCAGCCTCCCTGGCTGGGTGGCCCTGGGCAGGATACTGGATCACTCTGGCCCTTGCTGTCCCTCTCTGTTCAGTGGAGACAGTGAAATGTCTTACCCCACAGGCAGTTTTGAGGATTTGGTGGAATGATGACCGTGGGTTAGTACCTGACACTTGTCTCCGCAGGTAGAGATGGGGCACCTGGCCATGCAGGGCAGTCTGTAGCAACATCACCTCCAGGAAGCTCTTACTGGGCTCCTCCAGTACTCAGGGGTTTAGCCTGAAGGAAGAAAGGGCCTCACATCAGTGAGAGATACTGGACACGGTAGGAGCTCATTGGGTGGTTGGGGATGTTGGAGAAGTCTCTCTGTCCCCAGATGCCTTTTGTGTCTCTCGGGGTTTGGGGATACTTAAAATTCTCTTGCCTAGCCCATCCCCCAGCAAAACATCACCCACTCCCATGCTCTGATCCTTTTTTCAGAACCAGATGAACAACACAGTAAGCCGCTACTGTGCTCTTGAACTGATGACAGGGTTGGCTGGGGTGGGGGTCGAGGAACAAGGTGTGCTAGTCGGGTGGGACGAGGGAGAATTTACTAAGTGGAGGCTGAGAATAAGGCAGGCTGGCCACAATGGAGGAGAAAGAGTGTGCTAGCTTCTGCAGCAGTCAGGCTTCAGGTATGGCTGCATCCCGCATTCCCTGTTAAAAGCAGACAGAGCAGCAGAGCAGGGGACCAGGAAGTACGGGGAATGGCATTTAAGGCAGACTTGCTGGCCTGGCTGGCTCTGGGTAATGATCAACTTAAAGGTGTCTCCTGGCTGTCATATAGATGTGGATCTATTTGAACAGTTTCAGGGCTGCTGTATTTATTTAATGTGGCATGGAGCCTGGCTGCACAGGGGTCGAGTGCTAGGAGGGAGGCAGCTCCTGGCAATGACTAATAGCAAGATGAACGGGCACAGTGTTGAGGCAAAGGGGCCGTGCTACACAGTACACGGCCACACTCAACAGACCAGCACCTGCTAGTGAAAATCCCTGGCCTAGAGTCTGAGCTTCAAAGATGCGCCTCGATTACAAACGAGCTGGTGATTGCGTGGGATGAGGGAGAACTTATTTATTTTAGTCTTTTGAGACAGGGTTTCCTCTGTGTAGCCCTGGCAGTTCTGGAACTCGCTTTGTAGACCAGGCTGGCCTCGAACTCACAGGGATCCGCCTGCCTCTGCTGGGATTAAAGGCGTGCACCACCACTGCCCGGCAAGGATGAATTTGTTAAGTGGAAGCTAAGAATAAGCCAGGCTAGCTACAACAGATAAAGACTACATTGGCTTATGTAGCAGCCAGGCTTCAGGTACGGCTGGATCCAGGACTCCTCTGATTACATGCTTCCCGTCAGAGTGGAGAAAGCTTGTATGTGGCCAGGAATTACTGACAAAAGCCCCCAGATTCTTTCTGACTGACTAGCTTGGGCCAGCACTCATTTTCTAAACCAGACCCTGAGACCAGAAGGACAGCACACACAGGGAGAAAACCACTAACAAGATGGTCCATGTTCAAAGCAGAAGTACCTTGGCTGGGCGTGGGCTTCAGCATAGAGTCCCCTGACTCAACACCAGTGGCCCCTGCTCATCTGAGCCTCTTCCCCACCCTCCATTCAAACCAAAAGTTTGTCTCAAGGTGGAAAAACACAGGCAGAGTGCTTTCTGACTGAGCACAGCCATCACAGGAGGGCAGGGGGCAGTACAAAACTTACGTGATGTGTGGAAAAGGCTGCACCCCCAGAGGACCCGTCCAGTCAAAGGTGAAGAGGGGGAAGGACCTGCTATTAGGCCTGTTACGACTGCTTCAGGCTGGAGAGGTGGCTCAGCAGTTAAGAGTGTGTACTACTCTTGAAGAGGACCTGTAGCATGAGTCTTAAAAGTTCTTATTAATAAAATCAAACCCGAGGCCAGTTATTGGGGTGAACACTGGAAGGTCAGAGAGACAGAATAAGCCACAGCTATCTCACCTCGCTGGGTCCTCAGCTGGTCTTGTTTCCTCAGACTGGATGCCCCGAGCCCTCATCCAGAATGGGTCTCAGCTGAACTGCTGCTAGAAGCCTGAAAGCTTAACCAGCCACATGCTTCTCCAGGCCGCTTCTCCAGGCCAAATGCCTGCTCAGGCCAAATGCCTCGAGTTTCTGGTCCTCACGCCTTATATACTTTTCTGCTTTCTACCACCACTCCCTGGGATTAAAGGCTGACTTTCTGGGATTAAAGGCGTGGGTCACCATGCTTGGGTGTATCCTTGAACACATGAATTTCTGCCTCTGGAATGCTAGGATTAAAGGCGTATGCTACCACTGCCTAACCTCTATGTTTAATATTGTGGCTGTCCTGTTCTCTGACCCCAGATAAGTTTATTAGCATACACAATATTTTGGGGAACACAATACCCCCACAAGGACCTGAGTTCAGTTCCTAACAGCCACACCAACGACTCACAGCCTACTGTAATTCCAGCTCCAGGGGGATCTGTCACCTTCTTCTGGACTCAGTGGGGGCTGCACTCACGTGCACACACCTACACAGAGGCAATCACATACATACAGTACTTAAAAAGAAAATCAATCTTAAAAAGATAAAAAAGAGTAACTGTTTTCTGCACCCAACTAGCCATTTTGTCTGGGTTGGCGCCCAACACTACAAGGTCATAAAGTAAACTGTGCCCCCCCCGACTCTGAGTTTCTGACACTCATTATTATGATGTGGGGAATCCTGTTCCCCACAATGCTGATTGCCTTGGCTCAGTCTAAGAGGCCAAGGGAGGTGGGGAGGAGTGTCAAGTCTCAAGGTGACAGAGGCCCAGGGTAAGGCCATCCTAGTTAGGAGCACACCCTCTCAGAATGGCAGCAGAGGCTGCGCTCACAGGCTTGCCCTGCACCTCCCTCCGTCTCCTTGAAAGTAGAGTTTGTTCTTCTCACGGCCAAGAGCACCCAGGAAGAATCAGCTGCCTGCTGTCCACCGACGGCTCCAGCTAGTTCATACTTTGTTTCAAATTCTGTCTCACCCTCACTGGATAGCTGCGGCTGATCTTTTCCCAGTCCTATCCCGTTGCAAATGTTCCAGAACACTAAGAACCCCTGGTATGTGGCCTGGAAGAGATCTTAGCATTTGTTGCAAGATGTGCCCAAGGTCCCAAAATCAGTGAAAACTAAGACTAGCATGAAGATCACCAAAAGCCACCAACCTCCCCCTGCCCTGTGATGTGACAACGTGATCTTAAGTGTGGCTCTTGACGGCATCCCTCACCAGGCTCAGTTTCCCACTTCCCCGAGTGAGAAGAACTCCTGAGGACCGTGCTCCCGCGGGCCTTGTGCAGCTGGGAGACCCCTCTGCTGGACCCCAACCGATGTCTACATTTCTCTTTTCCCCAGCTCCGTGCCTTGGCTGCTTGCATGTCTCCATCCTAGACATCATTTTCTCCCCGTGCTAATTGCTTAGTTGTAATTCTTCGGAGGTAATTTTCTTCTGTTCCCTCGTTTCTGCAGTTAACACCCTCCAATTAATTTCATAGCTCTTGAAAGTTCTCCCACAAGTTACCCTAAAACCCTCCCAGTGTAACTTCAAGTGTGATCGGTGTCTCCCAGAGGCACGGCTCCGTTTCCCCACCCTCTGCCTCGAGATGCTCTGCGCAGGAGAACCCCAGGAGAGTTTAGAGAGGAAAACCCAGGCTCAAAGAGTAAAGCAGTTTGCTGAAGGGTCCAGGATAGACACCACTGGGGTCTGAGCCTCCAGCTCTAGCTGCCACCAAGCTAACAGCTGCTGCTCATGGCGGGGAGTGTCCATGTGGCTGTCAGCTGTCAGGTGCACACCTGTCTTACTGGGGGCCTCAGGGGAACTTGATGGCCACGCTGGTCTCTCCTCTGGTGATTCTGCAGAGCCCCGAGATGCTGCCTGGCATACAGGAACAGAAACCCAGGGTCTTGGCAATCTGCGTGGACAGGTGAAAGACAGCACAGCCATGACGTCTCGAGGGGAGAGGGGGAAATCCCACACCAACGACATTTGCAGAGAAGTGAAAAACGATTTCAGATTCTATTTTCCCATCTCTCTCAGCAATCCCCTGGTGGTATTTATCTAGTAAACAGGAGGTCTGGTTGTTATTCTCAATTATGATATTAATTCTCCCAGTGACCCTGGGCTACTTTCCTTCCTTCTCAGAGCCCGTTTCTCTCTGTCACCACCTGCTCAAGGACAAAAAGATGTTCTCACAGGAAGGAGCAGACCTGGGCCTCATTACCCAGCAGGCAGTGCAGACAGGGCTAAGGGGTGGCCTGTGACGGGTGGACAGATGTTCCCTCTCCCTTTCTCCTATTGCAAAGCTCTTCCTTTTTTGTGCCTGCTTATCGCCACGGACCCTCTGCCCACCTCCCTGTCCGGGCCTGCTCTCACCCTCCCTCCCAACCCCCAGCAGCAAATTCCCAGCCAGCTGGCCTCCAATCTCACGGCATGGGGCTGCTTTGATATTATTTTCTTATTTTTTCCCAGCTATCTCCCCTCCTTGGGAGGCGGGGGACGACAAGGTTGCCACGGGTAATTGGCCTCAGATTTGTCTCCCTCAGCATTCGACTCCTCTCTTTCCCCCACCCATCGCCTCCATCCCGTGCGTGCGGTTCACTAAGCCATCTGGAATTGGGCCCAGAATTCCCTTCTCCCCCATGTGTGAGCAGGTGTGAGCAGGGAAGGCCAGTCTGAGCACCATGTGGGAGGCCCAGGCTTCCCCCAGCATGGGCCACAGATTCAGAAAGATCTCTTCAGTGACAAAGAGGAAAAACTCCAATAATAACCTGCAGAGACCCCAGGCTGACAATCTGCAAATACAGATGAAAACACGTCCCTGATGGAAAGTCTAATGATTTTCTCTCTCATTCGGAACAGAAGACTAATTTTCAAATATTGGTCACTGGAAAAGGAAGGGCTTCATTGGTGCAGGAGCTGCTGTCCAGCCTGAAGAAGACAGTTCCTCACAGCTAGAGGGCTCTGAGAGTCCTCACCGGCCTAGCTGCTGGCCAGCTCTGTTAACCCAAAGCCCAGAGCACAGCCCTGAGGGGGAGCAGCAGCCTGTCTTGTGAGATGGAGGAGGAGGGTGAAGCTGGTGGTATCTGCAGGTCTGGGTTCCCATCCACATTTCTCTACAGATCGAGGGCAGTCTCCGTAGGACCAACTGGGGTTTCTGTTACTTGGGGAGACCTTCGGGGCAGATCTGCACCATATTACCCCCTGAGACTCAGGGTGTAGTCACAATGCTTAACAACCCATGAGCCATCAAGCTTTAGCTAGCCACAGGGATAGAGCAGGTCTGCATGATTCTGGGGGCCTGAGGGGACCAGAGTGGCCAGGACTGAGACTCTGAGCAGGAAATCCTGGAGTCCAAAGGAGCAGCCAGTGTCCACCTGAGAGAGGAGGCATTTACTATTTCAGAAGCCAGCCTGGGCCAGCAGGTGCCAGCACCACACCTGACTGTGGCCTCTGATTCACCTGGATGATCCTCAGCACCACACCGGGCTGTGGCCCCCGGTCCACCTCCATGATCTTCAGCACCACACCCGGCTGTGGCCCCCGGCCCCCCTCGATGATCCTCAGCACCACACCCGGCTGTGGCCCCGGTCCGCCTCCCATAGCGTTGAGTCTTCCTCTCCGCAGTGCCAGCCTCATGCACACAGACCAGGGCTCAAGAAAATCAGCCCCTGCACTTGAGAGTCTCCTTCTTGGCCAGCCTCCCTGGCCTCAGCTTCTTTAACTTGTGTTGGGGACAATCTTAGTTCCGGAAGCCTTGGAAGACAACCCTTGCTCCGTGCTTAGCCCTCTAGCTGGGCGTAAGGGGGATGCTCGCTGTACTTCTGATTTCCAAAGCAGGTGGCCAGGTGCAGGGGGGGCAGGAAGGACATGGGCACCGTTCCCTCTCCTGTCCACCCAGAGGGCTTCACATGCCACTGGTAGATGACACTCAAGGTGGTCAAGCACCAGTCCTCACTTCAAAGTTGAGGGGCAGGAAGGGAACTGGGGTGGCTGCTGGGTGGTAGGATGGTCTGGATGGTTTGAACGTTGTTATGGAGCTCTCAGGCCCGGGCCAGGACAACCTGCTGAATCCTCATCACACGGAACAGGCCTGAACCACATGGGTGCTTTTTAGACCTGCAGACTCTGGGCCTTACTTTCTTCCTGTCTAGTGAGAGTCACAAGAAGCTGAGCCTGGGAAAGAATGACTCTAGCAATTCTGTTGCTTTAGGACAGGACTGTCACCTTACGCTGACACCCCAAGCTTCTGAGGATAGAGCCTTCACCAAGCTCCCCCTTCCCCATGCAGACCACCTGGCTCCGAGGCTGGTGTCTCACATCCCCACCTCAGGGGCCTGGTCTGTGAAATAAGAGGGAAGCAGAGTGACGTCCCCATCAGTCCTCTCTGAATCTGTTTCTCAGGAAGTGGGAAGCATCTTGCCTCAGTCCCATCACAGAGCAGCTTGATGGGAACTACCACAGAGTGAAGCTTGCCCTGCCTCACCAGCTGCCACTACAGACTGGACAGTGGCATCTGCTGGGGTGGAAAGGCTCCATGGCCAGCACATAAAGGCTCCAAGCTGGCCTTGACCACTTCACACCGATGTGACCCTGGACACGTCCATTCTCAGTACTGGGACAGTGCTCTCTCTTCCTGGTGGGATGATCCCTGTTCTCCAGCGGCCAGGACACAGACAGTGAAATCACAAATTAGTGAGACAAATAGCTGCTGTAAAGGCAGAAAACACCGTGGCCGTGGAAGTGAGGATGTGGAGGGGAGCAGCTGCCTCACTGCAAGCTGGCATCTGAGCTGGTACCTGAATGCCACGTTCCGATGTGGTGCGAACAGAGGCAGCACAGCTTAGGAGAAGCTGTGCAAGGGCCCTGGGGTGGGTACAGGTGGATCGAGTAAGGAAATGGAGAGATGGCTGATATGACAGGGGTCTAAGAGGACAAGTGAGAGAGGCCAGAGGCAGGCAGATGTTCAGAGCCTCTGGGGTTTATTTGAGCGGATGGGAAATTCATCTTAGCTGGGAGAATTAAATGGGGGTGAGTTAAGGTAATCTCAGGGTCTGGATCACTGCCAGGTGAGTGCTCTCTTTGTCTTTACCCTGGGACAGCTCCACTGTGCTGAGATACTTCAGTCACATGGAGACTTGGGGTCCCAGCTATCAGGATGTGTGTGAGATCTCCAGTTCTCTGTGCAGGGTACATGGTGACCACAACATACTCTTCCTTGTTTCCTCAAACCTAAAATATGGGCTCAGCTTCTCAGGGCTTCCAGGTCCTTGAAGGAGGTACCCCAGAGGACAGAGCCTGCTGTTTGGGATCAGCTTCTTGTGGGAGGAAGGTTTACTATCCCTTTGGGGAATGCCTGTTCCCTGCCTCTAGGGATGGATTGATCGGCCACTTGCCTGAAGAGTCTGCAGGCCCTCTCTAGAGGCTCGGCTCTGGGGACAGGAGTGGGCTGATGGGAGAAGGAGCAGAAAGAAAGGGTGCAGAGGCAGAGTGGGAGGGAAAGGTTTCTGTTGCCATGGAGGGAGCTGCAAGGTATTCTGGGATCAGCATTCGAATTTCAGAGGGGCAGGAGTGGGACAGGTGCCTGGTGATGGTGATGGGCCAGGGTCGTTCTTCTGTCCTTAGTGCTTTCCCTGTATCCCAGAAGACAGTGAGTTCCCACCCCCATGAGTGGGGACTGGAACCTCTGCAGTAGGCCTGGCCACCCCCCCATCTATTGCCCTCCCCCACTCCGCTATCCCTTCCCTGTCCCCTTGGTCTGCCTTTTGTACAGGAGGTAGAAGCGGCCCCTTTCCAGGAGGCCTGTTTGCCAGCATGACAGCAGCAAATTAGTGCTCTTAAAAGGCATTCAGCATTTATCCAGCAAACGCACTAGCTGCGAAGGGGGCCTGTTATGCCTTCTCCCCGAATCTGCTGAAAGGGGGTTTGTGGTGCATCTTAATCGACTTCCTTCCACCCACCACATTAAATGCATTTAATCTGCTCTTGCAAATGGCTAATTTTGAAAATCCGCTTATCAGAATTAGGTCCTCAGCATCCATATTTATTTACGTTTCATTTTCATAAATTTTTTGTCCCTGTGTGTGTGACTGAATTCTGTTTTCTATTGTCTGGCTGTATCTCATAAGTCCAGGGTGGACAAGGGCCAGGTAAGGAACAGATTGGATGTGGGAATGAGGAAGGATGCCAGGGTGAGCTTGAGAAGAAGAGAATGGCTGCCTTGATGGACCCCAGGCTCTTGGGGCAGGCCTCCATTGGATCAGGGATCCCAGGCTCTTGGGGCAGGCATCCATTGGATCAGGGATCCCAGGCTCTTGGGGCAGGCCTCTATTAGATCAGGGATCCCAGGCTCTTGGGGCAGGCCTCCATTAGATCAGGGATCCCAAGCTCTTGGGGCAGGCCTCCATTGGATCAGGGATCCCAGGTTCTTGGGGCAGGCCTCCTTTGGATCAGGGTAACAAGCAACCACAGCAGAAGCATGCAGAAGTAGTTGGAACCAACTGTTTTTCCTGGTGTCTTCTGGGGACCAAAACCAAGTTCAGTCCTGACTGCTCAGTTGCTACTGCTTAGTGAGAGCTAGCTACATGGTGTAGACAGGAAAACTCAATGTCCAAACCACACACCTTCCCCTTGGTGTCTTCCTGCCAACTGTTCAAGGGACAGCTTCTCTGTCTGAGAGCATGAATGCAGGGCATGGCTGTGAGAAGCAGATTCAAGAAAGAGAAGGAGAGGGGACTCACGAGCTTGGCCTATAGATTCCACACTTGGCCTTCCTAACCACATCCAACCTTTGAGGGATTGACAGGGGCAGCCAATGAGCTGTGAAGAGCAGCCAGGCCATCTGCCCTTTGGAACTCACTCCCCTGTACTCACCTGTCCCTTTATATAAGCGTGTTTTCAGAACATGCTAGAGCCAAAAAAATAAAAAGAAAAGCCAACTGGATTTCCTTTTGGCGTCTACCGGGCTCCTCCAATAGTCAGTGCAGTTCCTCAGTGTGGGGTGGAAGGATGGAGATCTGCTTCTTGTTCACCATGGACTTGGGAAGAAAGTCTCAGAGAACCCAACAGAAACACTTACCAAGCGGACAACCACGGTTGTCCAGGGCTGCTATGCTCTCAAAGAACAGCTGCATTACGTCTGTGGCCACCTTATGAGACTCAGCAGGAGAAGTCAACTTTGTTTTCAGTTGGAAGAGGAATCCCTTAGTTACACTCGGTTGTTGAGTCCAGAGCTGGGTTGCCTACAAACCTGCATTCAAGGCTGCAGTTCTGACATGTTAGACACGTGCTTGGGAGTCTGGAACCCTTGGATCCTCGTCTGTAGAATGGATGGGGGCACCCATGACAAACACCTCCCACGGCAGTGTGAAGAACGAAGTTAAGGCTGCAGGGTGGCACACTTGATGAGGACACACACCTAACAATTAAACAGTAATATGTGGGCTGGGGGTGTAGCTCAGTGACAGAGCACTTGTCTGGCATCTGTGGAGCTTTGGGTTGGAAGATCCAGTTACACACACACACACACACACACACACACACACAGAGGCATTAATATATATATAGAGATTTGCTCAGTCAAACTCAGGAAATATACTCAATGATCTGCTGTTTTCCAACATACAAAGCCCAGCCATGTAACACCTGAAAAGCTCACTGAACAGTGGGTCCCCACTCTGGCGCCAGGAACTGGGAGAATAGCAAGGCAGACAGACAGTTGACTTTGCCAGGGTTAGGAACTCCCTCCATCCCCTCTTCAACCTCCTGCTTTTCCCTGGAGTTGAATGATTTTCCCAAGCATATACCAGAGCAATCTCTTTAGTCTCATGTATCTGATTCTTTCCACAACAGCTACCTGGGAAAACAACTCCTTGTTTTTTAATTTTTATTTTGTTTATTATTAATGCATGTATTTTGTGATTGATGGAGCAGCACATGCCATGACATGTGTGTAGAAGTCCGAGGACAATTTCCTGTGGGTCCCAGGGATTGAACTCAGGCTTATAGCAAGCACCTTACCCACGGATCCCACTGGTCCAATAACCTGTTTGGAGAAGGTAAAATTTCGTTCAGTCCCAGGTAAGAAGGGTGAGGTAGTGCTGTGAGAAGGCGGCTATGGGCAGGCTGAGGGTGTGTGCACATGCACACTGGAGGAAGTGGCTGCAGTGCTTGCTCGGAGATTTGTGAATGAATGAGCTGTGTGTGCACAAAAGCCATGCACCGCAAGGGCATGGTTCAAGGGAGTGATGGACTTGGTAGGAGCAGTTCCTCTCGTGTCCACATTGAGTCAGGACCTCCTTCTGAGCATTCTCAGATTGGGGGAGGGGAGCTGGGAAATAAAATGGGCTGATGGAGGCCTTGTTGGCAATTCTCTACCATGAGTTCTCAGGGGGAAAGTTATAGGGTTCTAGAGAAACAGGTGGCCCATCGGTTATAAGCACTGGTTGCTCTTCTAGAGGACCTGGGTTCAAGTCCCAGCACCTACATGGTGGCTCACAACCACCTATAACTCCAGTTCCAGGGGATCTGATGCTCTCTTCTGGCCTCCATGGGCACTATATTCATGTGGCACATAGACATATGCAGGCAAGACATATGTACATATATAAAATTTTATAGGGCTAGGGTCTCCAAGAGATGAGATGTGGAAGGCCAGGCCAGCAGGACCAGCAAGGACAAAGCAACTCAGACCCAGAGAGAGGCTGAAAGCTCAGCAAGACTGAGAAGGCTGGTGTCATCTGGAAGGGGATGGGAAGGCGGGCTTGTGCTATACCAGGTATTTATAGTGTTATCTGCTGGGGGCTGAAAGCTGAGTCAAGCTGCATTTAAAATATAGGATTACATTCTGGTGGAAAGAACCAGGTCCCTTATTAACAGAAAACAAATTCCCAGAGGGAGGCTTCCAAGGGAAGATGCAAGCTGGGACAGCCGACCCTGGCTTCACATCTGTGGGGTCTTCAGATCTTGTCTCTCTGTACACAAGGTTTTCCTGAGATGTAACTTTTTGTTTTAAAACTCTGGTTCAAGCAGGTTAAAAAATCTCTTTCCCTGGGGGGAAGGGGCCTGGAGAGATGGCTCGGCGGTTAAGAGTATTTGATGCTCTTGCTCTTGCAGAGGACCCCGGTTTGGTTCCCAGCACCCACATGGTGGCTCACACCACCTGTAACCCAGCTGCAGGGGATTCAACGTCCTCTTCTAACCTCCATGGGCACCAGGCATGTTCATGATGCACAGACATAGATACATACATCACATAAAATAAATAATTAAAAAAAAAACCTCCCTAGAATCCTTTAGCACAGCTGAGGAGGGCTGAGGTCAAAGACATATTTGCATGTGTGTGTACCTGTGTGTGAAGGTATGCACACACAGCTGCTCCTGTTTATCATTTAAGCCTTTGGGAGAACTAACAATATCATTTTATGGTTTATTCTATCCGCTAGTATTTATTAGTCGGCCCAACATTTTTGATGTGAGTGAAAGAAAACCCAATGCAAACCAGC
>CABHPH010165108.1:0-13531 GCA_902168325.1 Peromyscus nudipes | reverse complement strand
ACCCCCAGTCCACAGCCCACCCCCACCCCCAGTCCACAGCCCACACCTACCCCTAGTCCATAGTCATCCCCACCCCCATCTGCAACCCTGGAGGACCCAGAGGTCCCTCTGCTGAGTCTCAGAGAGCCTAGAGGCCACAGCCAGGCAGAGGCAGAAACTAGAAATTGAGGTTTGCTTGAGGGCACAGCTTTCCATTTTGTGCCTGACTGTGGAAGGGTAATTCTAGAAGACGACAGGGACATGGGCAGCTTGGAAGAGAGGAAAGCACAAGAGTCACTGAAATGGCAATTAACGAGACAATTCCATGTAGTGTATTTGATAGTTAAAAGAGGTTTATTTGGGAAAACTGACAACCAGTAAAGGGATTGGTTACAGGATCTGAGAGAGGTGAGGTGCAGTCCAACGTGGTTCTCTGGAGAACTCTGACTTGGTCTGCAATCCAGCATCCAGGATCACGAAGTAGCCAAGAGACAGCCAGCACATAAGCATCTCCCATCTTAAGGGTCCAAAGAGGCCACACCCCAGGGGCAGGTCATAGGCAGGTGTAGCAGTCACTGGTGCCTCACTAGGGGCAGTGCTTCAAGGTCAAAGCTGGAACAGCTACCCACTACAAGTCACAGCCGGGGTTTGTGTCCCTGGCTGCTCACTAGGACCTAGGCTATGAATTTGGGCTATCCACTTAACCTTTCTGAGTCTGACTGCCTTCATTTATTTTCAAGAGTAAACCAGTGTGGCTCCATGGTCTATAGACCACAGCCGTGGAATCTGCTCCCCTCCTTCCGGTCAGGGCTCTCCGGTTTGTCCTCAACCCCTCAGTTGCCTCCGAGCTTCCCATGATTTAGGCTGGATTGACAGAAAGGATGCATGGCCAAGGACTGGCCAATCAGAATGCTGTACACTGCTTCCCATTTGGTGACTGATCCAGGGACAGGCTAGCCCCAAGCCATGCCAGTGAGGGCCAGGCCTGCAGCTAGGACTGTGCCAACGAAAGAGGTGCTCTTTCCCCTGGGCTTGTTAGCAAGCTATTGTGAGGCTGGAGCTATTGGTAGCTGCCAAATAGTGAGAGCTAGCCTGTGAGGAAAACAAGCATGAGGCAAGCGTGCCAAGACATGGGACATGAAAACAGCCCCGACAAGTCCCCAGGTCCAGACCGGCCAGGAGCCAGCCGAACCTCTGGACTTCCCCATTACCAACGCCAGTCAGACACCTGTCTCATTTAGTTTGAGCTCACTTCTGTTACTTGCAACTGAGAGAGTTTATGTGAGTATTCCTGAAAGGGACTAATGTGCCTAATAGTCAGTAGGCACCCAATAAATGTTTCTTTTAAAATAAAGCCTTTGTGGATAAAAAAAAGTAACTCATTCTACAAGTGCATTTATATAATATTCTCAACATGTAGAATTGGAGATGGCAAGTAGATTGGTGGCTGCAGGGCTGGGTGGTGGAGGGCTGGAGGTGGCAGAGACCGGATCTGAGTCTTGATTGCTGTTACAGTTTCATGAATCTCCACATGACAGAATCAGATGCACACGCCATACTGATGGTACTTCCATGGTGTAGGAAGTATGGAGATCATGAGATATAGCTCAGCAAAGAGGCTGTGGGACCTCTATGTACTACCTTCCCAACTCTCTGTGGATATACAATATTTTCAAAATCAAGTTATTGAGAAAATTTCTTTCTAGGAAAGAATGAGGGCCTTTTAACCCACCGGAACTGGAATTCCAGCACTTCCGTTTACCAACTGAGAGATATGAGACCAGCCTTATCTCCTAACTGGCCTTCACTGTCCATGCCTGGGAAGTGGGTCCATCAGCCTCCCCATAGGTAACATGGATGGAGAAGGAACTAGAGCTGGAATCTCTCTCACTCAGTGCCTGGCAGGCTGGAGGCAGAAAACAGTGGCTGGTGGAATGAGCCGGGAAAGTCGGGCTCCATAGGGAGAACAAAGTGGGACCACGCCACAGGCTCTGGAGTCAGCCTCCCTGGCTGAGTGGCCCTGGGCAGGATACTGGATCACTCTGGCCCTTGCTGTCCCTCTCTGTTCAGTGGAGACAGTGAAATGTCTTACCCCACAGGCAGTTTTGAGGATTTGGTGGAATGATGACCGTGGGTTAGTACCTGACACTTGGCTCCGCAGGTAGAGATGGGGCACCTGGCCATGCAGGGCAGTCTGTAGCAACATCACCTCCAGGAAGCTCTTACTGGGCTCCTCCAGTACTCAGGGGTTTAGCCTGAAGGGAGAAAGGGCCTCACATCAGTGAGAGATACTGGACACGGTAGGAGCTCATTGGGTGGTTGGGGTTGTTGGAGAAGTCTCTCTGTCCCTAGATGCCTTTTGTGTCTCTCGGGGTTTGGGGATACTTAAAATTCTCTTGCCTAGCCCATCCCCCAGCAAAACATCACCCACTCCCATGCTCTGATCCTTTTTTCAGAACCAGATGAACAACACAGTAAGCCGCTACTGTGCTCTTGAACTGATGACAGGGTTGGCTGGGGTGGGGTCGAGGAACAAGGTGTGCTAGTCGGGTGGGACGAGGGAGAATTTACTAAGTGGAGGCTGAGAATAAGGCAGGCTGGCCACAATGGAGGAGAAAGAGTGTGCTAGCTTCTGCAGCAGTCAGGCTTCAGGTATGGCTGCATCCCGCATTCCCTGTTAAAAGCAGACAGAGCAGCAGAGCAGGGGACCAGGAAGTACGGGGAATGGCATTTAAGGCAGACTTGCTGGCCTGGCTGGCTCTGGGTAATGATCAACTTAAAGGTGTCTCCTGGCTGTCATATAGATGTGGATCTATTTGAACAGTTTCAGGGCTGCTGTATTTATTTAATGTGGCATGGAGCCTGGCTGCACAGGGGTCGAGTGCTAGGAGGGAGGCAGCTCCTGGCAATGACTAATAGCAAGATGAACGGGCACAGTGTCGAGGCAAAGGGGCAGTGCTACACAGTACACGGCCACACTCAACAGACCGGCACCTGCTAGTGAAAATCCCTGGCCTAGAGTCTGAGCTTCAAAGGTGCGCCTCGATTACAAACGAGCTGGTGATTGCGTGGGATGAGGGAGAACTTATTTATTTTAGTCTTTTGAGACAGGGTTTCCTCTGTGTAGCCCTGGCAGTTCTGGAACTCGCTTTGTAGACCAGGCTGGCCTCGAACTCACAGGGATCCGCCTGCCTCTGCTGGGATTAAAGGCGTGCGCCACCACTGCCCAGCAAGGATGAATTTGTTAAGTGGAAGCTAAGAATAAGCCAGGCTAGCTACAACAGATAAAGACTACATTGGCTTATGTAGCAGCCAGGCTTCAGGTACGGCTGGATCCAGGACTCCTCTGATTACATGCTTCCCGTCAGAGTGGAGAAAGCTTGTATGTGGCCAGGAATTACTGACAAAAGCCCCCAGATTCTTTCTGACTGACTAGCTTGGGCCAGCACTCATTTTCTAAACCAGACCCTGAGACCAGAAGGACAGCACACACAGGGAGAAAACCACTAACAAGATGGTCCATGTTCAAAGCAGAAGTACCTTGGCTGGGCGTGGGCTTCAGCATAGAGTCCCCTGACTCAACACCAGTGGCCCCTGCTCGTCTGAGCCTCTTCCCCACCCTCCATTCAAACCAAAAGTTTATCTCAAGGTGGAAAAACACAGGCAGAGTGCTTTCTGACTGAGCACAGCCATCACAGGAGGGCAGGGGGCAGTACAAAACTTACGTGATGTGTGGAAAAGGCTGCACCCCCAGAGGACCCGTCCAGTCAAAGGTGAAGAGGGGGAAGGACCTGCTATTAGGCCTGTTACGACTGCTTCAGGCTGGAGAGGTGGCTCAGCAGTTAAGAGTGTGTACTACTCTTGAAGAGGACCTGTAGCATGAGTCTTAAAAGTTCTTATTAATAAAATCAAACCCGAGGCCAGTTATTGGGGTGAACACTGGAAGGTCAGAGAGACAGAATAAGCCACAGCTATCTCACCTCGCTGGGTCCTCAGCTGGTCTTGTTTCCTCAGACTGGATGCCCCGAGCCCTCATCCAGAATGGGTCTCAGCTGAACTGCTGCTAGAAGCCTGAAAGCTTAACCAGCCACATGCTTCTCCAGGCCGCTTCTCCAGGCCAAATGCCTGCTCAGGCCAAATGCCTCGAGTTTCTGGTCCTCACGCCTTATATACTTTTCTGCTTTCTACCACCACTCCCTGGGATTAAAGGCTGACTTTCTGGGATTAAAGGCGTGGGTCACCATGCTTGGGTGTATCCTTGAACACATGAATTTCTGCCTCTGGAATGCTAGGATTAAAGGCGTATGCTACCACTGCCTAACCTCTATGTTTAATATTGTGGCTGTCCTGTTCTCTGACCCCAGATAAGTTTATTAGCATACACAATATTTTGGGGAACACAATACCCCCACAAGGACCTGAGTTCAGTTCCTAACAGCCACACCAACGACTCACAGCCTACTGTAATTCCAGCTCCAGGGGGATCTGTCACCTTCTTCTGGACTCAGTGGGGGCTGCACTCACGTGCACACACCTACACAGAGGCAATCACATACATACAGTACTTAAAAAGAAAATCAATCTTAAAAAGATAAAAAAGAGTAACTGTTTTCTGTACCCAACTAGCCATTTTGTCTGGGTTGGCGCCCAACACTACAAGGTCATAAAGTAAACTGTGCCCCCCCAACTCTGAGTTTCTGACACTCATTATTATGATGTGGGGAACCCTGTTCCCCACAATGCTGATTGCCTTGGCTCAGTCTAAGAGGCCAAGGGAGGTGGGGAGGAGTGTCAATTCTTTCCAAGTCTCAAGGTGACAGAGGCCCAGGGTAAGGCCATCCTAGTTAGGAGCACACCCTCTCAGAACGGCAGCAGAGGCTGCGCTCACAGGCTTGCCCTGCACCTCCCTCCGTCTCCTTGAAAGTAGAGTTTGTTCTTCTCACGGCCAAGAGCACCCAGGAATCAGCTGCCTGCTGTCCACCGATGGCTCCAGCTAGTTCATACTTTGTTTCAAATTCTGTCTCACCCTCACTGGATAGCTGCGGCTGATCTTTTCCCAGTCCTATCCCGTTGCAGATGTTCCAGAACACTAAGAACCCCTGGTATGTGGCCTGGAAGAGATCTTAGCATTTGTTGCAAGATGTGCCCAAGGTCCCCAAATCAGTGAAAACTAAGACTAGCATGAAGATCACCAAAAGCCACCAACCTCCCCCTGCCCTGTGATGTGACAACGTGATCTTAAGTGTGGCTCTTGACGGCATCCCTCACCAGGCTCAGTTTCCCACTTCCCCGAGTGAGAAGAACTCCTGAGGACCGTGCTCCCGCGGGCCTTGTGCAGCTGGGAGACCCCTCTGCTGGACCCCAACTGATGTCTACATTTCTCTTTTCCCCAGCTCCGTGCCTTGGCTGCTTGCATGTCTCCATCCTAGACATCATTTTCTCCCCGTGCTAATTGCTTAGTTGTAATTCTTCGGAGGTAATTTTCTTCTGTTCCCTCGTTTCTGCAGTTAACACCCTCCAATTAATTTCATAGCTCTTGAAAGTTCTCCCACAAGTTACCCTAAAACCCTCCCAGTGTAACTTCAAGTGTGATCGGTGTCTCCCAGAGGCACGGCTCCGTTTCCCCACCCTCTGCCTCGAGATGCTCTGCGCAGGAGAACCCCAGGAGAGTTTAGAGAGGAAAACCCAGGCTCAAAGAGTAAAGCAGTTTGCTGAAGGGTCCAGGATAGACACCACTGGGGTCTGAGCCTCCAGCTCTAGCTGCCACCAAGCTAACAGCTGCTGCTCATGGCGGGGAGTGTCCATGTGGCTGTCAGCTGTCAGGTGCACACCTGTCTTACTGGGGGCCTCAGGGGAACTTGATGGCCACGCTGGTCTCTCCTCTGGTGATTCTGCAGAGCCCCGAGATGCTGCCTGGCATACAGGAACAGAAACCCAGGGTCTTGGCAATCTACGTGGACAGGTGAAAGACAGCACAGCCATGACGTCTCGAGGGGAGAGGGGGAAATCCCACACCAACGACATTTGCAGAGAAGTGAAAAACGATTTCAGATTCTATTTTCCCATCTCTCTCAGCAATCCCCTGGTGGTATTTATCTAGTAAACAGGAGGTCTGGTTGTTATTCTCAATTATGATATTAATTCTCCCAGTGACCCTGGGCTACTTTCCTTCCTTCTCAGAACCCGTTTCTCTCTGTCACCACCTGCTCAAGGACAAAAAGATGTTCTCACAGGAAGGAGCAGACCTGGGCCTCATTACCCAGCAGGCAGTGCAGACAGGGCTAAGGGGTGGCCTGTGACGGGTGGACAGATGTTCCCTCTCCCTTTCTCCTATTGCAAAGCTCTTCCTTTTTTGTGCCTGCTTATCGCCACGGACCCTCTGCCCACCTCCCTGTCCGGGCCTGCTCTCACCCTCCCTCCCAACCCCCAGCAGCAAATTCCCAGCCAGCTGGCCTCCAATCTCACGGCATGGGGCTGCTTTGATATTATTTTCTTATTTTTTCCCAGCTATCTCCCCTCCTTGGGAGGCGGGGACGACAAGGTTGCCACGGGTAATTGGCCTCAGATTTGTCTCCCTCAGCATTCAGCGACTCCTCTCTTTCCCCCACCCATCGCCTCCATCCCGTGCGTGCGGTTCACTAAGCCATCTGGAATTGGGCCCAGAATTCCCTTCTCCCCCATGTGTGAGCAGGTGTGAGCAGGGAAGGCCAGTCTGAGCACCATGTGGGAGGCCCAGGCTTCCCCCAGCATGGGCCACAGATTCAGAAAGATCTCTTCAGTGACAAAGAGGAAAAACTCCAATAATAACCTGCAGAGACCCCAGGCTGACAATCTGCAAATACAGATGAAAACACGTCCCTGATGGAAAGTCTAATGATTTTCTCTCTCATTCGGAACAGAAGACTAATTTTCAAATATTGGTCACTGGAAAAGGAAGGGCTTCATTGGTGCAGGAGCTGCTGTCCAGCCTGAAGAAGACAGTTCCTCACAGCTAGAGGGCTCTGAGAGTCCTCACCGGCCTAGCTGCTGGCCAGCTCTGTTAACCCAAAGCCCAGAGCACAGCCCTGAGGGGGAGCAGCAGCCTGTCTTGTGAGATGGAGGAGGAGGGTGAAGCTGGTGGTATCTGCAGGTCTGGGTTCCCATCCACATTTCTCTACAGATCGAGGGCAGTCTCCGTAGGACCAACTGGGGTTTCTGTTACTTGGGGAGACCTTCGGGGCAGATCTGCACCATATCACCCCCTGAGACTCAGGGTGTAGTCACAATGCTTAACAACCCATGAGCCATCAAGCTATAGCTAGCCACAGGGATAGAGCAGGTCTGCATGATTCTGGGGGCCTGAGGGGACCAGAGTGGCCAGGACTGAGACTCTGAGCAGGAAATCCTGGAGTCCAAAGGAGCAGCCAGTGTCCACCTGAGAGAGGAGGCATTTACTATTTCAGAAGCCAGCCTGGGCCAGCATGTGCCAGCACCACACCTGACTGTGGCCTCCGATTCACCTGGATGATCCTCAGCACCACACTGGGCTGTGGCCCCCGGTCCACCTCCATGATCTTCAGCACCACACCCAGCTGTGGCCCCGGTCCCCCTCGATGATCCTCAGCACCACACCCGGCTGTGGCCCCGGTCCGCCTCCCATAGCGTTGAGTCTTCCTCTCCGCAGTGCCAGCCTCATGCACACAGACCAGGGCTCAAGAAAATCAGCCCCTGCACTTGAGAGTCTCCTGCTTGGCCAGCCTCCCTGGCCTCAGCTTCTTTAACTTGTGTTGGGGACAATCTTAGTTCCGGAAGCCTTGGAAGACAACCCTTGCTCCGTGCTTAGCCCTCTAGCTGGGCGTAAGGGGGATGCTCGCTGTACTTCTGATTTCCAAAGCAGGTGGCCAGGTGCAGGGGGGGCAGGAAGGACATGGGCACCGTTCCCTCTCCTGTCCACCCAGAGGGCTTCACATGCCACTGGTAGATGACACTCAAGGTGGTCAAGCACCAGTCCTCACTTCAAAGTTGAGGGGCAGGAAGGGAACTGGGGTGGCTGCTGGGTGGTGGGATGGTCTGGATGGTCTGAACATTGTTATGGAGCTCTCAGGCCCGGGCCAGGACAACCTGCTGAATCCTCATCACACGGAACAGGCCTGAACCACATGGGTGCTTTTTAGACCTGCAGACTCTGGGCCTTACTTTCTTCCTGTCTAGTGAGAGTCACAAGAAGCTGAGCCTGGGAAAGAATGACTCTAGCAATTCTGTTGCTTTAGGACAGGACTGTCACCTTACGCTGACACCCCAAGCTTCTGAGGATAGAGCCTTCACCAAGCTCCCCCTTCCCCATGCAGACCACCTGGCTCCGAGGCTGGTGTCTCACATCCCCACCTCAGGGGCCTGGTCTGTGAAATAAGAGGGAAGCAGAGTGACGTCCCCATCAGTCCTCTCTGAATCTGTTTCTCAGGAAGTGGGAAGCATCTTGCCTCAGTCCCATCACAGAGCAGCTTGATGGGAACTACCACAGAGTGAAGCTTGCCCTGCCTCACCAGCTGCCACTACAGACTGGACAGTGGCATCTGCTGGGGTGGAAAGGCTCCATGGCCAGCACATAAAGGCTCCAAGCTGGCCTTGACCACTTCACACCGATGTGACCCTGGACACGTCCATTCTCAGTACTGGGACAGTGCTCTCTTCCTGGTGGGATGATCCCTGTTCTCCAGCGGCCAGGACACAGACAGTGAAATCACAAATTAGTGAGACAAATAGCTGCTGTAAAGGCAGAAAACACCGTGGCCGTGGAAGTGAGGATGTGGAGGGGAGCAGCTGCCTCACTGCAAGCTGGCATCTGAGCTGGTACCTGAATGCCACGTTCCGATGTGGTGCGAACAGAGGCAGCACAGCTTAGGAGAAGCTGTGCAAGGGCCCTGGGGTGGGTACAGGTGGATCGAGTAAGGAAATGGAGAGATGGCAGATATGACAGGGGTCTAAGAGGACAAGTGAGAGAGGCCAGAGGCAGGCAGATGTTCAGAGCCTCTGGGGTTTATTTGAGCGGATGGGAAATTCATCTTAGCTGGGAGAATTAAATGGGGGTGAGTTAAGGTAATCTCAGGGTCCGGATCACTGCCAGGTGAGTGTTCTCTTTGTCTTTACCCTGGGACAGCTCCACTGTGCTGAGATACTTCAGTCACATGGAGACTTGGGGTCCCAGCTGTCAGGATGTGTGTGAGATCTCCAGTTCTCTGTGCAGGGTACATGGTGACCACAACATACTCTTCCTTGTTTCCTCAAACCTAAAATATGGGCTCAGCTTCTCAAGGCTTCCAGGTCCTTGAAGGAGGTACCCCAGAGGACAGAGCCTGCTGTTTGGGATCAGCTTCTTGTGGGAGGAAGGTTTACTATCCCTTTGGGGAATGCCTGTTCCCTGCCTCTAGGGATGGATTGATCGGCCACTTGCCTGAAGAGTCTGCAGGCCCTCTCTAGAGGCTCGGCTCTGGGGACAGGAGTGGGCTGATGGGAGAAGGAGCAGAAAGAAAGGGTGCAGAGGCAGAGCGGGAGGGAAAGGTTTCTGTTGCCATGGAGGGAGCTGCAAGGTATTCTGGGATCAACATTCGAATTTCAGAGGGGCAGGAGTGGGACAGGTGCCTGGTGATGGTGATGGGCCAGGGTCGTTCTTCTGTCCTTAGTGCTTTCCCTGTATCCCAGAAGACAGTGAGTTCCCACCCCCATGAGTGGGGACTGGAACCTCTGCAGTAGGCCTGGCCACCCCCCCATCTATTGCCCTCCCCCACTCCGCTATCCCTTCCCTGTCCCCTTGGTCTGCCTTTTGTACAGGAGGTAGAAGCGGCCCCTTTCCAGGAGGCCTGTTTGCCAGCATGACAGCAGCAAATTAGTGCTCTTAAAAGGCATTCAGCATTTATCCAGCAAACGCACTAGCTGCGAAGGGGGCCTGTTATGCCTTCTCCCCGAATCTGCTGAAAGGGGGTTTGTGGTGCATCTTAATCGACTTCCTTCCACCCACCACATTAAATGCATTTAATCTGCTCTTGCAAATGGCTAATTTTGAAAATCCGCTTATCAGAATTAGGTCCTCAGCATCCATATTTATTTACGTTTCATTTTCATAAATTTTTTGTCCCTGTGTGTGTGACTGAATTCTGTTTTCTATTGTCTGGCTGTATCTCATAAGTCCAGGGTGGACAAGGGCCAGGTAAGGAACAGATTGGATGTGGGAATGAGGAAGGATGCCAGGGTGAGCTTGAGAAGAAGAGAATGGCTGCCTTGATGGACCCCAGGCTCTTGGGGCAGGCCTCCATTGGATCAGGGATCCCAGGCTCTTGGGGCAGGCATCCATTGGATCAGGGATCCCAGGCTCTTGGGGCAGGCCTCTATTAGATCAGGGATCCCAGGCTCTTGGGGCAGGCCTCCATTAGATCAGGGATCCCAAGCTCTTGGGGCAGGCCTCCATTGGATCAGGGATCCCAGGTTCTTGGGGCAGGCCTCCTTTGGATCAGGGTAACAAGCAACCACAGCAGAAGCATGCAGAAGTAGTTGGAACCAACTGTTTTTCCTGGTGTCTTCTGGGGACCAAAACCAAGTTCAGTCCTGACTGCTCAGTTGCCACTGCTTAGTGAGAGCTAGCTACATGGTGTAGACAGGAAAACTCAATGTCCAAACCACACACCTTCCCCTTGGTGTCTTCCTGCCAACTGTTCAAGGGACAGCTTCTCTGTCTGAGAGCATGAATGCAGGGCATGGCTGTGAAAAGCAGATTCAAGAAAGAGAAGGAGAGGGGACTCACGAGCTTGGCCTATAGATTCCACACTTGGCCTTCCTAACCACATCCAAGCTTTGAGGGATTGACAGGGGCAGCCAATGAGCTGTGAAGAGCAGCCAGGCCATCTGCCCTTTGGAACTCACTCCCCTGTACTCACCTGTCCCTTTATATAAGCGTGTTTTCAGAACATGCTAGAGCCAAAAAAAATAAAAAGAAAAGCCAACTGGATTTCCTTTTGGCGTCTACCGGGCTCCTCCAATAGTCAGTGCAGTTCCTCAGTGTGGGGTGGAAGGATGGAGATCTGCTTCTTGTTCACCATGGACTTGGGAAGAAAGTCTCAGAGAACCCAACAGAAACACTTACCAAGCGGACAATCACGGTTGTCCAGGGCTGCTATGCTCTCAAAGAACAGCTGCATTATGTCTGTGGCCACCTTATGAGACTCAGCAGGAGAAGTCAACTTTGTTTTCAGTTGGAAGGGGAATCCCTTAGTTACACTCGGTTGTTGAGTCCAGAGCTGGGTTGCCTACAAACCTGCATTCAAGGCTGCAGTTCTGGCATGTTAGACACGTGCTTGGGAGTCTGGAACCCTTGGATCCTCGTCTGTAGAATGGATGGGGGCACCCATGACAAACACCTCCCACGGCAGTGTGAAGAACGAAGTTAAGGCTGCAGGGTGGCAGACTTGATGAGGACACACACCTAACAATTACACAGTAATATGTGGGCTGGGGGTGTAGCTTAGTGACAGAGCACTTGTCTGGCATCTGTGGAGCTTTGGGTTGGAAGATCCAGTTACACACACACACACACACACACACACACACACACACACACACACAGAGGCATTAATATATATATATAGAGATTTGCTCAGTCAAACTCAGGAAATATACTCAATGATCTGCTGTTTTCCAACATACAAAGCCCAGCCATGCAACACCTGAAAAGCTCACTGAACAGTGGGTCCCCACTCTGGCGCCAGGAGCTGGGAGAATAGCAAGGCAGACAGACAGTTGACTTTGCCAGGGTTAGGAACTCCCTCCATCCCCTCTTCAACCTCCTGCTTTTCCCTGGAGTTGAATGATTTTCCCAAGCATATACCAGAGCAATCTCTTTAGTCTCATGTATCTGATTCTTTCCACAACAGCTACCTGGGAAAACAACTCCTTGTTTTTTAATTTTTATTTTGTTTATTATTAATGCATGTATTTTGTGATTGATGGAGCAGCACATGCCATGACATGTGTGTAGAAGTCCGAGGACAATTTCATGTGGGTCCCAGGGATTGAACTCAGGCTTATAGCAAGCACCTTACCCACGGATCCCACTGGTCCAATAACCTGTTTGGAGAAGGTAAAATTTCGTTCAGTCCCAGGTAAGAAGGGTGAGGTAGTGCTGTGAGAAGGCGGCTATGGGCAGGCTGAGGGTGTGTGCACATGCACACTGGAGGAAGTGGCTGCAGTGCTTGCTCGGAGATTTGTGAATGAATGAGCTGTGTGTGCACAAAAGCCATGCACCACAAGGGCATGGTTCAAGGGAGTGATGGACTTGGTAGGAGCAGTTCCTCTCGTGTCCACATTGAGTCAGGACCTCCTTCTGAGCATTCTCAGATTGGGGGAGGGGAGCTGGGAAATAAAATGGGCTGATGGAGGCCTTGTTGGCAATTCTCTACCATGAGTTCTCAGGGGGAAAGTTATAGGGTTCTAGAGAAACAGGTGGCCCATCGGTTATAAGCACTGGTTGCTCTTCTAGAGGACCTGGGTTCAAGTCCCAGCACCTACATGGTGGCTCACAACCACCTATAACTCCAGTTCCAGGGGATCTGATGCTCTCTTCTGGCCTCCATGGGCACTATATTCATGTGGCACATAGACATATGCAGGCAAGGCATATGTACATATATAAAATTTTATAGGGCTAGGGTCTCCAAGAGATGAGATGTGGAAGGCCAGGCCAGCAGGACCAGCAAGGACAAAGCAACTCAGACCCAGAGAGAGGCTGAAAGCTCAGCAAGACTGAGAAGGCTGGTGTCATCTGGAAGGGGATGGGAAGGCGGGCTTGTGCTATACCAGGTATTTATAGTGTTATCTGCTGGGGGCTGAAAGCTGAGTCAAGCTGCATTTAAAATATAGGATTACATTCTGGTGGAAAGAACCAGGTCCCTTATTAACAGAAAACAAATTCCCAGAGGGAGGCTTCCAAGGGAAGATGCAAGCTGGGACAGCGGACCCTGGCTTCACATCTGTGGGGTCTTCAGATCTTGTCTCTCTGTACACAAGGTTTTCCTGAGATGTAACTTTTTGTTTTAAAACTCTGGTTCAAGCAGGTTAAAAAATCTCTTTCCCTGGGGGGAAGGGGCCTGGAGAGATGGCTCGGCGGTTAAGAGTATTTGATGCTCTTGCTCTTGCAGAGGACCCCGGTTTGGTTCCCAGCACCCACATGGTGGCTCACACCACCTGTAACCCAGCTGCAGGGGATTCAACGTCCTCTTCTAACCTCCATGGGCACCAGGCATGTTCACGATGCACAGACATAGATACATACATCACATAAAATAAATAATTAAAAAAAAAACCTCCCTAGAATCCTTTAGCACAGCTGAGGAGGGCTGAGGTCAAAGACATATTTGCATGTGTGTGTACCTGTGTGTGAAGGTATGCACACACAGCTGCTCCTGTTTATCATTTAAGCCTTTGGGAGAACTAACAATATCATTTTATGGTTTATTCTATCCGCTAGTATTTATTAGTCAGCCCAACATTTTTGATGTGAGTGAAAGAAAACCCAATGCAAACCAGC
>CABHPH010165097.1:3260-17942 GCA_902168325.1 Peromyscus nudipes | reverse complement strand
ATCATCCTCATCATCGTTGTCGTCATTGTCTTCCTCATCATCATTATCATCATCACCATCACCACTGTTATTGTCATCTTTACCATCATCATCATCATCATTGTCAATGTTATCATTCTTCTCATGATCATTGCCGTCATCTTTATCATCATCACCGTCATCCTCAAAGAATTATTTTCAAATATTTTTATTGCATAGTCAAGTGATTTTATAACAATACTAGCAATTGTCATTAATACCGTGTTTAGTTTCTGTATGAGTAGCTAAGGATCACAGTGTTTTATCCCCATTTTACCTAGTTAAATAGTACAAGGCATTTCTGTATTCTGTTCCTGCATAACATGTCTATGTTAAATTCAGATTGCTGACAAGATGCCCTCTTTTGGTTTAGATGTAAGACAAATTGCTACACCACCTTATTAATAAAAATCCAGAGCCAGATATTGGGGTAAAAACTGAGAGATCAGAAAATCAGGAAGAAGCCAGCCATGTTCTTACCACTTGGAAATCCTCAGCCAAAGATACCTACTTCCTGTATACCCACGCCTATATTCCTTTCTGTTCTGCATCTCATTTCCTCACTCTGCCAAACTACATCACTTCCTGTCTGTCTGTACAGATCTGCAGACCTCTATGGTTAGTGCTGGAATTAAAGGCATGTGGCACCATGCCTGGCTCTGTTCCTAGTGTGGTCTTGAACTCACAGAGATCTGGATGGATCTCTTCCTCCCAAATGCTAGCATTAAAGGTGTGTGCTACCATTGCCTGACTTCTATGTTTAATATAGTGGGTGGCTTTTTCCTCTGATCCTCAGATAAGCTTTATTAGGGTATACAATATATTGGGGGACACAATATATCACCACACTTAGCATTGGTCAAGAGTCAGTGTAAACAATGGGTGATGTACACAGCATGGTTTAATACCAAGGTCCTTAGATATGATGTTGACCTTATAAATTGTGGGTCTTTTCAAGTAACAATAACAGTTTCTTCTGTGTAGGTTCAGATAATGTCTAGGGTTGCTATAGTGACTGACTCTATGACCTACAAAGTGGAAAATACATTCTAACTCAAGCTACTAGATATAGATCAACATTGCTTTGAGCTTTAATTCTGACATGCATTTTGTAGGAATAGCATGCTTCTTTAGCTGAATGTTTTATGTATCCCTTCTGGGCATGGTTACCAAGTGCTGGCTGTACACTGTGCATCAACACGCTGCATCCATTGTGAAGAGTATTCTTTTCTTCTGTACTAAGTTTCTGTACTTGGACTCTGAACTCTTCCCACATCTTAAATGTTTTGTCATTGGAGAAAATAATCTGTTGTGCTTTTTAGGCTCACACATACTAGCAGGTGTGACCACCTCCACCCACAAAGCAGCATGTGATCCGGAATAGCTACGACTGTATTGCAAAACAAAAATATTACCTTAAACCATGAGATACTTTTTGTGTGCTTTTTAGATTCTCAGTGGGAACGATCCAAAGTGTGAACTTCATGGGCAACAATGTCACATTGCAGTATCAGGAGACTGAACATCACAGACTGGAGCAACATCCTATAATCACATTGTTGTTATAGCTTCCTACATAGTTCTGTCTTGAGTCTGCATGTCTTTTCACCCTCATAACACATGGGGTTCTTGAAGACCTATCTGTGAGCTGGTTCCCACTGCCACTTTTCAACATTATACTCAAAGTCTGGAACTACCAGGACTAAGTTTCAAGAGACTGTGCCACCTTGGCAGCTACTGCTCAGTCCAGTTCTATAAGGCCTATGTCCATGGTATCTATACTCTGTTCAGTTCCAGGAGCCCCAGTTGATTTCTCCATAGAAGCTTGGATCAGCTTAGGCTGAACCTTGGCTGTTGACCTTTCTGTTTCTCACTTCTTGTGACTGGTAATAACATTTTACTCCTGAATCCTCTTATTTCCTTCAGAACTTTTCAAAGCATGATAATGACCACAAGCAGATAAGAAACATAAAAGTGTGAAGCTAGCAAACTGGGCACCATGATGATGCAGGGACTTGTCTAAGAATCCACAGTTCTTCCTGTTCATGGCGATTCTTGAAAATGATCATGATCCCCATTTCTTATATATTCTATATTCCTACAAACCAGGAAAATTTCTTAAATTTAGAGAACCTTAAATCTAGAAAAATAGGTAAGCAACCTTGATTTTTTAAAAGCACTGTGTAGAGGAAACAAAAAACAGAGACAAAGATGTCAGGTGTAACAGCTTGCTGTAACTTCCCTAAAGCTTCCACCTTATAGGAAAGGCTCGCACTATCCCATTAACCATCTCTGGAGCTGCACAGCAAGTTGGAAATTTTAGTAACTCCTCGGTGCTATGGTCAGCTTGGCATAAGGAGTAATGAAAAGTCTCAGCATATGTCTCAGATTCTGTTTGGCTAGAAAAAAATCATCACATTCCAGTATAAACCCAATACAAATATTTTTGGTTGGACCCTCTATCAGTTGCTTTCTTGTCTCTGTGATAAAAATACCATGCAGGACCCAGAACAGCTTATAGACAAAAGCCTTAATTGGGTTTATGGCTCCAACGAGTCCACCAGGGCAGGCAGGCATAGGAGCAAGCAGCAGCCATTGTTAGCAGGAGCAGGAAGCTCATGATTCTCATTGTCCATGCGTGCAGAAAATGGAGACAGTAAATGGGAAGTTCGGTGAGCCTATAAACCCTCAAAGCCAGTCCTGAAGTGATGTGCTTCCACCAATAAGACTCCCCATCATAGTTTTCACAACCTCCCAAGACACTGCCATCAACTGAGTGCTAGGTGTTCAAATACATGAACCTCTAGAGGACATTTCTCATTCAAACCACCAGAGCCACTTGAAGAAACATAACTGAGAGCTGATCTACACATGAGTGTGTGCAGCATTACACTTACAATTATGCTTGTACTAGGGCTTCTAGGAATACAAGTTGGTAGCAATGCCATCTCTCTGGAGCTCTGACACCTGGAAATGTCATTGTCCCCTTCCCCAGGTGAGGTGTCTGGGTTTGTTATATTCTAGTTCAATTCATTAAGTGCTTCCCTTCATTTCCCATGCAAGGAAGCATGATCCTCGGTAGAAACAGAGGTTTTTAAAGTTCACTGGGGGAAATAATGAAACCGCTAGGACATGCAGAGAGATGTTAGAGGTTTACATGAATCACTCTCTCCACTACCTAGGACCATTTCTATTTCCAGCATCCTTTGCTTGTTACAACCACATTCCCTGAACTGCATAATTTTCCATGTCACCTGACAGTAGCTGTCATTATAAAAATTGCCAAGCCAATTCAGAGAGTTTCTGCACAGTGGGGCAACTTAAACTTTTAACAACCTTCAAGAAAGTCTAGACTCATCAGCACCTCTTGTCAGCTTCTACGTGAGCTCATCTCCTAGTTGCAGAAAGTTGGCAGATTAGAAGATTCTAGATGACAGATCTGAAATAGCATCGGTGACACTCTTCCCCAGCAGTCTCTCTGATAAGAAGCATAATGAAAGTCATATTTAGAAATTTGGTAAGTTCTTTAAAAATCTTAGGAAGGGAGGCTCATGGTTAACTCTTTATAATTTATTCCATTTATCTGTAATAAAAGTGTGATTTTTTAAATGTGGAGGGCATTTATAAGAAATGTCATGAAATCTCACTTGTGTTCTTATACCCCATTTCATGAAGTTCACCATGGAGATTGGAGTAACACTGACTAAATCTACCAATTTCTACCAGTAAAATTGTCTCTTTTTGATTTCTAATCTCTGAAATTTCATTATCCTATTTTCTACACATACAAGCACACAAGCACACATGCACACACGTGTGTGTGTGTGTGTGTGTGTGTGTGTGTGTGTGTGTGTGTGTGTGTATCTCACCCTGGCAGGAAAGGAGATGTTCTAAAGGGAAACATTTATACTCCTCCTTTGGCTATCAGATTTTTGAAACAATGGATACAAAAGAATCAAAATTCCCTAGGAGCCAGGCATGATTGAGCATGTCTTTAACACAGCATTTTGGAGGCAGAGGTAGCTGGACCCCTGGGATTTCCAGGCCACCTTGGTCTGTGTCGTCAGTTCCAGGTCAGCTAAGACTATTTAGAGAAAGCCTGTCTAAAATAATTCCCCAGGAACTTCTTGATAGGAAAAGGGAAAGTCTGAAGTCCTGGTGTTAGCTAGAGAAAGATCTTTTTTTTTTTTTTGGTTTTTTGAGACAGGGTTTCTCTGTGTAGCTTTGCGCCTTTCCTGGAGCTCACTTGGTAGCCCAGGCTGGCCTCAAACTCACAGAGATCTGCCTGCCTCTGCCTCCCGATTGCTGGGATTAAAGGCGTGCGCCACCAACACCCGGCTTAGAGAAAGATCTTTTCTTCATGGAAGAGATTTCATACAGTTTTGGGAATTTATCAGACCACCTTGCAAGAATGAGCCTGAGTTGACACAATGATGGGTCAATAATGTGCAAGGGTGTAACCACCAGGAATGCTCTGTTATGCGTACTTCTTGCTTTCTACCTAAATTTCATGGCTGTCCCCATCAGACAGTCTTAGAGGTCACTGGACCTTTTAATTGTCCCCCCTCCAAGTGTGATCACACTAAATCAATCTCCATTCTCTGGTTTCAATACTAGTCTTCACAGTTGGTGTTTCTGGATGGATTGCCAAGCAGCTTGTTGGTACTACATGAGCTCAGGCTTTGACCCTAAAATCTTCAGAAAAATCTCTGTCACAACCTGTGAATATTTATTTCCAGATAAGCTATCATTTTGAAATGGTAATTTTTTTTCTAGTTTATGAATGGGTGTTTTGCTTATTTGTATGTATGCACACCACGTGGGTGTCTGGTGCCCTCAGAGGCAGGAAGAGCATGTAGGATACCCTGGAATTGGATTTTTGAAAGTTTGTGAGCCAACATGTGGGTGCTGGGGAATGAACCCTGGTCCTCTATAAAAGCAGTAAGTGCTTTTAACTACTAAGAAATTTTTACAGCCTCTATAATTATTTTTCCCAAACTTTAATTAATTAAATAAACGTATGACTTTCAGTAACCAGAGACCATCACCAAAGAATGGAAATTAGTGTACAGGCTTAGACTAACTGCAGTCAAAAGCAAAAGCAAGCAACAGCTGTTTTCTCTAGGATAATAATACACCAGGTATGTTTCATAGGTAATTTCTGAGACCCTAATATATACTTGCAAGCCCCTCTTCACATATGGGTAGTATTTAATCGCTAACAATCCAGGTTATCCCATACCACACCAGAGTCCTATGTGAAGAGTTTTTGATTCATCTTTCTATATCATTTCTATTATATTTTGAATGTTTCCTCATTTCCTGTCTTCTTCAGTAAGCCATTGGTTCTAAGCCATGACCACATGAAGGGTAATCTTCCTTCATTGCTTTGAGAAAACAAGAATGTGCATATCTGCACTGTATGTTTATATACATTTTTCTTGAACATGCACAAATGAGTCCATCTCAAATGTGCCATTCTGCGCACCCTTGAATTGCACTCCATGTTGGGGAGGGAAGACAGCTGTGGAAAGTAGGATTTAAGCACCAAGATTTGATATTTCTAGATGGCAATCATAAATAACATTAGCTTATATTTATCTACCTCTCACTCATTTAATAAATTATAGTAGAAAAATCACCATGTTATATTATGTCAATCTTTCTGGGGACAGGAGACAGAACAAACCATTTCAACTTCCTTCATTCTGCATTCTAAGAATACACTGAGGACTCTACGTGCTGACCTTTGTAACTCTGAGCTGTAACTTGTGATGGAGAAAAAAATAACAGAATGAAAATATTTTACTATGCATTTTTTCCTGCAAATGATTCTTGCCAACAAACTAACACTTCATAACATATTTTCCCAAATGATATTCATGCTCTTCATGAAATTCTAGAAACTTAATTACTTTTTCCAAATATGAATTAAGGATGTGTTTTTACTAGAAATGTCTATCTATGAATGTATATATGTGCTAATTATGAATTCCTCTTTTCATGCACACTTCTCTTTTCAATTGTTTTTCTGGCCACAGTGAATGCAACTTTTGATCAGACATTTACATGATTAAGGTGCCAAAAACTATGTTCTCTTCTTCAGTTCCCTAAATCATTTATAGTAAGCACAGTTCTTACATTATGATTTATTAGTTCCAAAATCAACACCCCCTTAGACCCCTAAACATCTAAGGGATGTTTCAGGGGTCACAAAACACCCAAAATGCTTCAGGAAAGGAATTTGGATTCCTTGGCCAAGAAGCTGGGAAAACAGGTTATTCATTCCAGTAGGAGACTGTGAATCTGTACTTCAAATAGCCTCTGTGAAATTAAGATTCTGTGTCCAACTGTGTCGTAGAGACACTGAAATATTGTTAAAATGTTGGCAGGAGGTTTTAACATTTCAGGGAAATAAATGATCCACTTGTGCCTGTCTCCTCCAAATGTTTTTGAGTGACTCTTTTCTCATGGACATTCTTGAAGTTCATTTATGATTATCATTAATTAATTGTCATGAGTAAACCTTCCTTATTTGGCATCATATTCAGACCAATCCTTGTTTATTATCACAGTTACATGGCAGCTTACAATGTCACAAATGAAGTATCATCAGTTCTTTCATATCTATCTGTGAAGATTCCTACATCTGAGAGTTTACAATTAAAAACATGCACATGTGGAGGTTAGCAGACAACTTATGAGAGATAGGTTAGGTCAGGTCTCTCCTTCCTCTAGGTGGATACTAGGAATTGAACTTAGATCTTCAGTTTTGGCAGCAAGTGCCTTTACCCACTGACCCCTCTCATCTACCATAAAACAACCTCCTCCTCCTCCTCCTCCTCCTCCTCCTCTTCCTCCTTCTAACATAGGGGCACCTAATTTTATTTTAAAATAAACAACCAAAACCACTATAAGTTTTCCTTGTATATGTATTATGGGTTCTGGTTTAGCTTTTGTGGGATTCCTGTGTATATGAACAAGTGGGTCTCTGCATCCTCTATGTCTCTTGTGCTATTTCTTTGGTTCTTTTTCCTCTGTTTGTTTGCTCTGTCCTAATCTGGTTGGTTTGTTTTTATTTTATCTTATTTTATTTTAGTATCATTCTTTAAATGCCTGTTTGTTTTCTAAAAAGAGATAGAAAAGGTATGGATTCAGATGGAAGGGGAAGTGGGAAGGATCTCAAAAAGAGTTAAGGGAGGGGAAACCACAATCAGAATATATTGTATGAAAACTCTATTTTCAATAAAAGAAAACTAGAAGCAGAAAAAGAACACAGAAATATAAAATATTCCATAATACTGCATCGGATTTTAATTTCAATGAGAGAATTGGAAATAGAAATTGTGTGAATGAGTTTAAGTTTCATGTAGTAAGCCTATTGTTAAGGTTTGAACATTATTCTTTGGTTTCAGGATGGAGTGCTCTGTTGATATGTATTAGATCTATTTGGTTTATGATATGATTTAATTCCAGAGTTTCTCTGTTTAGTTTTTTTTTCCAGTTGACCTACATAGAAGTTAGAGTGGGGTGTTTAAGTCAGTCATTATCACTGTGTTGGAGTTGATGTATGGTTTTAGAGACAAAAGGGGTTTTGTTTGTTTGTTTTAAAATAAAACTGGTGTCCCTATTTAAAAAAATAAAACAGAAACAACATTTTTAACCTGATTCCTAGTTGTACAAACTGGAAATCATCTGGTCTCGAGCAGACACAATGCCTACTCCAAACTTAGAAACCTCAGCAGAAGGAGACTTTCCCATCAAGGAGCTGTGTCAGGCAGTGTCCCAAAGCACAGACGTGGAGCCAGATAGTCTGAGGTCAAGTCCTGGCACTTCCTGTCACTAGTCACTTGATCTTGAGAGAATTGCTCACCCTTTGCGGTTTTCATTCCCTCATGGTAATATGAGTGCTGTAAAATTACCTGTCTCAAAGAAGTTGTTTAGAGGCAAATTAGTTCAAATACATAAAACTTTATTACCTGTTGCTTGACAAAAGCTAATTAAGATTTGCTATCATTATTATTAGTAGTAACAGTATTTATTAGTATTATCATTATTACTATACAAACATCTGATTCATTTTTAAGAGTCTATAGGGGAAATTTTATTTAATACAACTTTTTAATATAATTTAATGAATTAACGATCAGAAATACTGTTAGGAAAACAGTAAGACTCGTGATCAAGACACAAAAGTATTTTCAGAGTAGAACCACAGTGACTGAGAACACAGTAAGCTAGAAGTAGGCAACTGTCTTAGTAAGGTGTAACTGTCCACTCACCTCAGCCTAAAGTTGTCTCAAAAGGGAAGTATCAGTTGAGGGATTACCCCTATCTGATTGGCTACAGGCATGAGTATAAGCATTTTCTCAATTGCTAATTGATGTAGGAGAAGCAAGTGGCGGCACTATTTCCTAGGCAGGCTGTCCTGGGCTATACAAGAAAGTTAGCTGAGCATGTGACTGTGAGATAGTGAGCAAACAACATTCTTCTTCCATGGGTTCTGCATGAGTTATTTGTTTGAATTACTTCACTGATTTCACTCAAGAATGGACTCTAACCTGTTAGCCGAAATAAGAGGCCATGAACTTGAGAGGGACTTGTAAGGGACACAGAAATCGTACTGGAAGAGGATGAGATGGAAATGACTAAATAAAATAAAATTAAGCAAAATGGGAAAAAAAAATTGAAAGAACCTAGCACCACATGTAAGAGTGTCTTAATGAGGAAATTAACCTAGATCATGCTGGCATATGAGCAGGTATGTATGCTTGATTATTAATTGATATAGACAGATCCAGCCCATTGTGGGCAGTGCCATTTCCTGGGCAGAGGGAAAGGAGCAGGGTAAGGAGAAATCTGTCTCTAACAGCAAGCAGGCAAGCAAGGACTGACGCCTTTGTTTCTGTCTGCTCTTGAGTTTCGATGTGATGGACTCACATATTTCCATTTTGACTATCCCCTCACTGATAGATTCGGATTGTAAGTTGAACCAATCCTTTTCTTCAGCAGGCTGCTGATTGTCATTGCGTTTTTTAGTCAAAGAACTGAAAGTAGAAGCATAACTGAAAGGCCAGGCTCACCCATCCAGGTTGACCACACTGTACCTGGAACTGACACACATGGGTGATTGTGAGACAAGAGAATGGTTTGATGTATGCATTTGAAGTTGCTACCAACACTAAGATTTTCTCTTTTCTCTGCGTTGAGACATCCTTATTGTGATGACATGGGCCTCCATTCAACTCAGTGCGTGAGTCGCTAATCTATAAACCAGGAAATGACATGTGTCATGCCTGGATGGAGTGTTTGCATTGTTCAGGTCTCTACTATCCAAACAGAGAGAAGCATGTGGTCCCAATGACATATCATCTTAGAACTTATGAGAAAATGCAGTTGCCAAAGCCACCCTTAAAGCACCAATTGTACAAACATGAAATTATTATCTTCATTTAAGATATCAAGTTCTTGAGTGCTGTACTCCATTGCGACATGAGCTAGGTAGACCTAACCTAATTAACTACCAGATAGCCCAAGGTACCAACAGGAAATACCTCTAATTCTCTCTCTATCAGTTTCTGTCCCCCCACCTCCCCCTCCACTCCCCTTTGTTTTTTTGAGACAAAGTTTCTCTGTGTAGTCTTGGCTGTCCTGAAACTCACTCTGTAGACCAGGCTGGCCTGGAACTCACAGAGATCTACCTGCCTCTACCTCCAGAGTGCTGGGATTAAAGGCATGTGCCACTACTGCCTAGCTGGTTTTCTCTTTTTAATCAAAATACACACACACACACAAACATACACACATCAATACAATCCACATAAAGTAAACTATAATAGAAGCATTTGATACAGCTTTTAATGGAATTGAAAAAAATCAGTTTCTAAATGGATCAGTGCAATAAATGTAATCAATGACTAATTTGTCATGTCTAATTCTTATTGCACTAATGGTCAATTTAATTGAAAAAAAAAGCCTAGATATGTTATCTCATATCTACCACAGTTTTCTTGAAAAAGATAAATTTCAGCTTATAGGCCTGAATTTCCCAGTCTCATAGCATAATAGATGTAAAATTCACTACAAGACAGTTGAATATAGTGGTGAAGAGCACCTCCTACTGTTCCAGAGGTTCTGAGATCAGTTCCCAGCACCTACTTCCAGTGGCTTACAACCACCTGTAACACCAGCTCAAGGTAACCAGATACCACTACACACAGCATTCATACGCTCACATACATACATAAAATGTACTTTTTAAGTGTCAAAAATATTCCACACTTAGCTAATAGTCCAGTATAGTGCTTCCCAACTCACTTATACTGCCAAAGGTATTTTAATTTATAAATTAAATATTTATAAATTAGATATTACATAAGAATATTTAGAATTATTCAAGAGTTTCAAATAATAATATTATATTCAGTACATAAATGTTCTTGAATAGAAGTGTGTAAGACTCATCATTTCTTGAATCCTACTATTTTCTAAAGACAGTAACCTGAAATCATAGTATTGGGTAATCACCTTAGTGAGGCTGCCTATGGTTACAGATGCTTTACCTACAACACACTCCCAAAGAAAGAAACAGGAGCCAGAGGAAAGGCTAAACAAACTTTTAATGAAGTAAAGGTAAAAATATATGTCTTGAAGAATTAGTGGAGGTACATGTGGAGAGAACTAAGAACTCTGTGCCTTGAGTCCTCATCCATCCATTGAGACTTTTATTGAGATGGGTATCAAAACTGCCTTCTGCTCAAGACAATGTAAGAGTTGGATGCAAGAATTGTCTTTTGCCTTCTTGGGCCACCAGAAGTAGAAATCATTAAACACATACTGTTACTGTTCATTCAGCACTGTAGTCAGTAGAAGACTGTGTGAAATGGGAGATGGTTAACTGAATATCTTATGAGGACTTTAACTTTTCGAATTTGTCAATTTAGGCCAGAAGGAAGAATGGTTAATTCAATTTACTGTCTTTGATTCACCCTCTAAGTTTGTAGCCAGTGCAAAGAAAGCCTGTGCAATTACTTCATCTAACAGGGACAATCAGCTTTTGCTGATTCATTTCAAACTGAGCCATCACATACAGTTAGAAGACCGCTGGCTGAAAGGTTAATGCTTGAAAGTTTTCAGCTGCCATTTTGAGAATCAGACTCTGCTCACAATCCTCTAATAAATTGCCCATCTTAATGGCAACAGCTGCTGTTCCTCATTTTAAATACAGATGCCTGGAAAAGGTCATGACAACCACTTTCCTGTTTTCTCACAATGTGCACAGGTTAAAGGACATAGTTTTTAATAAAATTAATTTTGTAACATAGTTTAATTAATAGTATGCGAGGATCATTTATTTTCCTGAATTTTCTAGATACTTTACACACTTATTTTATGATGCCTTAATTTGTTTTCATTACTTAATGGAGAAAAAGATGCAGAGATACCCATTAAAATTAGAAAGAGGCAGGAATGTTTACTGTTCAATTCTGTTTATCTTTGAACTAGCAGTATATATTTGTGATGTTTTCCTTATAAAAAGATGCATTTATTGAAATGAAAGGATAATAAATTGCTAGATTTATGAACTTGAACTTACAATGGACAGAGATCAGGAAAGTAAACACTGAAGACAATTATGGTGAACATTCAAAACTATAATAAAGCTCCTGATGCCACAGCTGTTTCTTCAATTATCCTGATTTCTCAACCTATTTTACTAGCATTCATTCATGCATGAATCTATCTATCTATCTATCTATCTATCTATCTATCTATCTATCTATCTATCTATCTATCATCTATCTATCTATCTATCTATCTATCTATCTATCATCTTCTTATCAATCTGATCTATCGATTTACCTATCAATCTATATACCAACCTATCTTACCTACCTACCCATTAGAGGCAGGATCTGACTGGATTACTACCCATTATGTAGGACAGACTGTCCTTGAATGTGAGGCAATCTTCTTGCTTCAGCCTCTATAGTTCTGAAATAAGAGATGTTCTCCATAATGCTGACACTGGTTATTTTTTATGTTTTATCTATCACATTTCAGGTTAAATATTGTGTGCAAATTTTTACTTTCAAATTTCATTTAAAAACTCTTAGATTCAACATAATTAAGATGATGAAACAGTGTACGTATTTTATTCACTTAAAACCTAGACCTAGTCTGTTATCCAGGGTCCAAAAAGTACTCTTTTTTTTTTTTAATTTTTATTTTCTTGGTTTTTCGAGACAGGGTTTCTCTGTGTAGTTTTGGTGCCTGTCCTGAATCTCATTCTGTAGACCAGGCTGGCCTCAAACTTAGAGATCCGCCTGGCTCTGCCTCCCAAGTGCTGGGATTAAAGGCTTGTACCACCACCGCCCTGCCTCATGGAGTACTGTTTATCTTGCTAAAATTACCAGTTAATTCTCTTTTAGTGTGTTTCCTTGTGTATGTGTATATGTGTGTGTTTACTTGTGTGTGTGTGTGTGTGTGTGTGTGTGTGTATTTGTGAACACGCTATAGCAGATGACTGAAGGTCAGAGGACAAGTTGCATGATTTCTTTTCTCCCTCTATCCCGGAGGCCACAGGGTTGAACTCAGATCATCAGATTTTGTGGCAAGACCTTTTGCCCACTCAGCTATCTTGATAGCTTCACATTTTACTCATTTAATTCTTCCCATTAAACTAATACATTAAATAAAATGGTGTATGCTTCTTTTAAATTGTTAAAATACAAATACATAATAAATATATGAGAACAAGATGCACACAGGAGTCTTAGGACATATCCTTCATGTTTAAAGAGGTTACTTCACTTGTTGTTTGACTGTCAGAGCTTCAAGATTATCTACATATATGATTACATATATATGAAATATTATATCTATATTTTTGATTACATTCACATTATGTATAAGTGCATCATATTAGCTTAAACTGCAAAATGTTGCATACACATTATAATTTGCATAAGGATGGAAGGCAATAAAATGCAGCTTTCAGGTATTTGGAGAGCTCTCAATAGTGAGTGATCTTAATTTAAAATATAGCTCTGTATATTAAGTGTTAAGTTTTCTTGTCATGATCAAATTTTATTAAACACATGCATAAAGTTGTTTATTTGAGCTCTAAATGCTTAGATTTCAAAATTCTCTATAAATCATCCCTCTAGGAAGACCCCGTTGTGTATGTCTATGGAACAGAACTGAGAAAAATGCCCATGAATATTAATCATACTAATAATTTAGCAAGTGCTTTCAGGTTGTAAATCAATCCCAATGTATTTCCATTGGCATGCCAATATAGTAAAGTCAAATAGAAAAAAATCATTTTTCTCACTTAACTACTGAAATTGCATAGAATATTTTTATTTTTAATAATTAAGAATACAGATTAACATATAGTAAATACATGCTGACAAAAATGCATACTATTTAATTTTCTGTTTTGTAAATTAATGATGCCCTGTGGGCTCTTACACAAACTATCAACTTTGTCCTGAATATAGCATCTTATGTAAAGCAAACCCGAGATAATTTCAATGTTATGGTTTTATAACTATTTCGAAATTGTCCTTAAAAGTAAGTTTCCCATTTTTTCCTTAAAAGGAATGCATTTGCTGCTCTGAGGTGGGTTCCTTTGACTACAAATGGAGAAAATTAAAACGTCAGGTTGTCTTTACTGAAGCTCATAGAACAATTGCCCTCGTGGCTTCATCTGCACTCTGACGCTGTGGGTGAAAAAGCACAGAATTAAGTCCACAGTAATAAGAATCTTGATTACCAGGAGTTATAGGTTGTAACTCCCTTACGAGAGGGCAATGCTATTAATAAGGCTGGAGAGGCCCAGTAGCATACTCTCTGGGTGTGCTTACACCTTATGAGTAGATAGATTCTAAGTTACCTTCCAAAGAGCTTGAGTGTTTTGATGATGTCTTAGAACTGCTAGAAATTTCTATAAGTTCTTGAGAATGGCAGCAGCTTCCAAGTGAGCAACCGCCCCATCCCACTTCCTGTATGTAGGATAAAAATTTACGGTTCTTCCTTGATATCCATTAACCAAAAAGTTCAAATGCATTCTTTATTATTTTTAATTTCTTAAATGTATCTTTATTGTTTTCTAATTTTTATTTGTCTTTCATACAATGTATTTTAATCAAATTTTCCCCTCCCCTAACTTTTTCCAAATCCTCCATGCTTTTCTTGTTCTCTTTCTTTGTTCCAATAAAATTTTTCATTTCAGAACTGAACACAGTGGTTCTGTTTTCTGACAAATCCTATCTAAATGGCTGGCTTACATTTGACTTAAAAAAAAAAGATTTGTTTTCTATCATAAAAAATACAGATGTTGGTATTTTCTAGAAACAGTTGAACACGGTGACTGCAAAAGTATTCTGTGACTTTAAAAATTATATTCATCAAATTTGTATGCATACAGATTTATAGGAAATATGTAAAATAATTGTTTTTTCATAACAATACTAGACGGAATGTTTAATGCAAGAATTATGAATTGCCGGGCGGTGGTGGCACACACCTTTAATCCCAGCACTCGGGAGGCAGAGGCAGGTGTATCTCTGTGAGTTCAAGGCCAGCCTGGTCTCCAAAGCGAGTTCCAGGAAAGGCGCAAAGCTACACAGAGAAACCCTGTCTCGAAAAACCAAAAAC